>BQNB010070356.1:0-33150 GCA_026074375.1 Tanacetum coccineum
ACCGGGTTGACCCGGCGGTCCAACCGGTAACCCGGTGACTCGACCGGGTCGATTCAAAACCCGGTTTTCAAAACATTGGTCAAAACGACAGTGGATTAGTCGGTGGATGCGTATATTTATAATATAATATCTAAAAGAATAATGCAACACACACTTGACACGTCTCAAACACGTCTAAAAGAATACAAACAAAAAACACAAAGCCTTTTAACCAAATATAACCTCCCAAAAGGGTTGATCCCAATGACCGACGTGACCGAAGTGGGGCACAACACGGCGATTGGGTTCGTATGGGTTCGCAGGAAGACGAAAAGCCAACATTTGTTTAGTGAAATAGGTCGTAAAGTATCGTATTATGTGGAAGTGACTGCGTTTGTTGAGGAGGGGAGGATGAGGAACTTGACTGGTGTTAAGAGTAAAGAGCTTTTGATTTGGGTCGGGATTTCAGACATTTTTGTCGGTGATCATAATAATGGCAAGATTACTTTTGGTACTTCTTCTGGCTTGTCTCGTACGTTTCCGGTCTCGGCTTTTCAGTGACTATTGTTTGTGTTTTTAACTTGTGTTTTACTAGTTTCTATTCTAATGCCATGCATGTAAACTCAGCGTATGATCGAGTTTATCAACTAATTATTGTAAGTTCAAATAAGCAGTAAACTCATGGCAAAAATCCGAGAAAAGTAAGCTTATCTTCTTTCTCTAGGCTGATAAGCGTAGCAAGTAATAAGTATGCTCATCCACAAACCCATTATGTATTTGTATGTATTTGTCTTTAGGGGGGTTATTCTAATGCTATGTTTGGATTTGGTTTCGAACAAAAGGCAGTGTATGATTATTGTTATGAATTATGAATGTATCATATAGAGGCATCTAATTAAGCAAGGTTGGATTGGTTGGAAAATCTCCGAGACATAAGTGAGGGTTCGATCCTCATTTTCTTGCAAAAAGGCCGGAAGTTCTTTAGAAACAGTCTCTATACTTTTGGGTAGGGGTAAGGTTGTCTACATGTCACCTCCTCCATGTAAAGATTAGAAGATGATCGTAAAACTTGATTTCATTGAATAATGTTGATGTACATATATACAGGAGAAGCTACAGATTTCCAGGAGATAAAATAGCTAATAGTTACAACAACTTGATAAGCTAAAAATATTTTAAATTCTATAAGCTATCTCTACAGTTAGTTACTCTTTAGGCTTATCCTTAACACTCCATACCTCGACGGTTTATTTTATATACAGTCTGGTTTATTTTATATAGAGTCATCTAAGCCTCCTTCATATACAAGTGTATAAGTTAGGTTGACCCACTCTTTCCGATGTCCAGTCTTTCGAAAACAATCTTTCAAATTTCACTTGGGTCAACGTAACTTACAATTTCACTTACTGGTTTTAAATGTAGAATCGAAGTAAGCGCTAGATACCACAGTTAAACTATCTGTTTAAATACTATTGACAGCCAAGTGTATACATAACAGGCAAGGCGGAATGAAATACTCGTTCATTACTTGTTCTTATTTCTATACAATCTCCGTGGTAAATATGGGCACAAACTAGAACTGCCACCACTGCATTATCACACGTATCTGTTGACATAAACGTAAAACATATTTATTATCTCAGAGGGAATGAATTCCATTACCACCGGATTTGATCTAATTCTGTCTAGTCTCATAGTCTTCACATAATTCTGATATGTGATATTTTGTCTGCAGCAACAAATTAGTGCCGTTGAAAGGTAAACAATCAAATATCAAAATCAGCATTAAACCAAAACAATTCAGGTCTCAAACGCAACAAACTAAACCTATATAATACTCAAACTTATTATCCCGACAGCATTTACAAATGAGCACAATCTAAAGAAAAACGAGACAAAAAAACTATAAACACCAAAATATCAAGCCCCACACTATATTTGAAATTCCATCTTCACAAGGGAGTCCATACTCTCTATTGATTCAGTCCGCAACCAATCCTTAGCACAGTAAAGTGCCTCAACCGTCTCAGGCTTCAAAGCGCACCTATAACGATCCATTTCCTTCACACCAGTATCAAAAACAGACTCAGGGTCAACAGTCGACACAGGAAGAGTTAAAATATCACGAGCCATCTTTGTCAGGTATTGGGGGTACTTAGGCTCATTCAGCTTCCACCATCGCATAACATCAAACTCGTGACTCCTAGGCAAAAGAGACTCTTCCAAATACTGATCCAACTCTGACTTCGATTGTTGACTTGCACTCTCCATAATAAAATCATCAAAATATGTATGCCCGAGCCCATGCCCATCCCCGTTGCTTAAATATCCAGTGACATCACCAACAGCATAATCTAGAAAAAGCTGATGAATCCCTTCATCCACTATATTAATATAGGACGCAGCCTCGTCACCAAAAATCTTTGCAAAGCAGAAATCAACCAACTCTACATATCTAGTCTGTGGATTTCCATTACACCGCTATTGCCAAAACGAAAACAGCTGCTTTTCCGAATTACTTATCAATTGCCTATAGCATCGGTTTGGGTAATTGTACTAATGATATTATCTTCAACTTGTGGATGCCACCCTCGTTAGCTACTAATACTGAATCTTCCATGCTTCATAAAAAAAAGTATTAGCTGTGGGGACATTTGACGATGCCATCATACTCGCGGTGTCAAAAATTAGCTTCAAGTAAGTGCAAAGATTGTCAACAAGGTTCCAATCTTCACCACTTGGGCTTTTAAAGTAATCCGGACAATCTAAACGAGAAAACTCTTCTTTCAACTCTGATGCTGCCAACAACATTTCATAGTTGTATGCCCATTTAGTTCTGATCATCGAGTGACAAATTTCTGGTATTTTAGTACTTGATGTTGTTTCAAGATCAGGAAATTATTATTCCAGCTCTTTTCGATGCTTTCACATACTTACCAGTCTCTTACTTTCTTAACATTCGTGACATCACTTGAATGCGCTTCTGGTGACAGCATTAGTTAGAGCACGGCAAGGCCAATTAGGTAGCACCTATTGACCATTAAGGGATTAGTGGGTTTTTTTCAGAAAGCAAACTTATGAGACTTTCGATACCAATTTCACTAAAAGGTTGGTTTTGGTTTAGCGTGACAGAAAATAATCGACCATGAATGTTCCAGTCAATGAGGCAAGTGCATACAGCGTGACTAAAAGCGAATTCAGATTCAGGATACAGTTCCATCACAACACTTAGTAGCCTTTTGTGTATGTTCCATTCACTATCAATAAACTGACCCGTTATGCCAAACATATCAGTTGTATTGTTTGAATTCCATAGGGTCAAGTGTAAGGCAAATCCGACCCGGCGGCATCCGGTGCAATCTATGTTCGTAATGGTTGATATTTCGCTAAGATAAGTTGCTACACAGTCGCAATTGAGCGGTTCATTAAGTCAACATGTTGAACTTAGGTGAAGTTATGAAAAAAAGTCATGAACCCCTTTGTTGTTCGGACCATGTGAAGTGGATTGTCATGTTAGTATAATCATTCGAGCGATTTCATGGCGACACCTTTCAGAGTCAAATGCCACAGGAACCGATGCAGTTCTGGAACCTCGCTGAGGTGTATATTTCTTGCATCGTCTAGGTGTGTCTTTGATGGGACCCGCCAGCCCTGAAACAGTAATCTTTGAAAGGGCCTTTCTGTGGTGTATTCCAGGTGGCGTTTGATGGTGACTGGTGGCTCTAAATTTTTGGAACCTTTTTGTATGCGAAATTTTGCTTTTGCAAATCAATAAAGAAGGCTAATTGTTTCTCCATCGCCAACTTCTTTTTCTAGTGAAATCTTCCAAAACCATAGACTGCGTTTTTTTTTGACGTTTGTGTGGCTGTATCTCCACATTATGTTTCAGTAACGTGTAAAAAAATAATTCTGGCTTCGTCTCGAAGTCAAACGAGTGCATTACTTTCTGTTAAAATTGGTATCCTTGGGACTAAGGACTGTCATACAAACAAAAAAACCTGTTTAAGTATGACAAATCAATACAATAAAAAAGAATAAATAATAAACCTTCATAAAATAAAGCAAACAAACAAACATGGGGTACAATATGTACTGACTACACAAAACACATCTAAAAAACATTACATCCACAGATTATAATTCAGTTATTTCTGCCTCTTCAACGTATTCGTTACATAAGTCATGTAACTGAAAGGATCCCAAACTTATTATCAATAAGTTAAGTCAACTTCTATACCTCAGCAGGGTGGTTCGTTTGGACATCAAAATGTTTTCATCATGGTAGTATGGTACATTAGGGGTGTTCACGGGGTGGCTCGGTTCGGTTAGTTAGACAATTTGAACTATCTGACGCGGGGCGGGTAATTTATTTTACTACCCGTAATCGAACCGTACTATGCGGGTAACCGGACTTGCGGTTACCCGAAATGAGCGGTTACCCGCGGTTCGATTCACGGTTAACCATTCTAGACATTTTATCGAGTTTAACTCCATGAAAAATAAGTTGATCTAGTTGTTAAAAAGTCAATTTTAGTATAAGTAATGATGTTATCAAATAAACGAACACAGAATTGACGTAGTAAAAAAAGGAAGAGGATAATACCAACCTGACTCTAACGATGTATAATACTAATGAGATAACACAAATTGAATCTGTTGATTCACCCGAATACCAGAAACAATCTTCCAACTATCGTTGATTCAAAAGAATACCGATAATTAAGCAAACTTCAAAAACCGTTGATTCGAACGAATACCGATTATTAAGAGAATCTTAGCAAAACCGCCAAGAATTGATTAAAGCAAAGCTTTATTACCAATATCAAAATATTAAACCATATCCTACACCAAATCCTTTTGAACCTCTTTTGTAGGAGAAGGTGAGACTTACTTGGTTTACCTTCTAGGGCGATGTGGGATATAAGATAAATATAAACATAAACTACGAAACTACAAAAACTACGAAACCACAAAACATGACATATGGTGATTATCATAATGACAATATTCAATTCAAGTTTAATTATTTTGAACATGTTTTTATTAAATTAATATTGGAGATTATCATAATGACAATATTCAATTCAAGTTTTGTAACTAACGTGCTATATTAGCTTGTACAATGTACATATAAATATGTATTACTTAGATATGTAATACATAAATATGTATTACTTAAATATGTACTGTAATATAGATAACTTATACAATGTGCATATAAATACTAATTATACTTATAGTTAGATATAAATAACTAGAACCTAGAATCGTTTCTAACTTTCTATGGTACACAATAATCATGTAGTTAACTATTTCATAGACTAGTACCCCACATGTAAATAAACAAGCAAAAGAACTCGCGCATTGTGGCGGGGCTAATTTTTTCCCGAATAATTTTTTTTTACGTTTCGGGGGGTTTTTTTTTGGGCGATGCGTTATGGCGGGGCTAATTTTTAATATTAAAATTTTTTTATATGATTCGAGGAAAAAAAATTGCGTTGGGACAAGCTAATTTTTTCCCAAATATTTTCCTTTTTTTGGGACGGTTTTGTAAATTTTTTTAAGGGAATTTTTGTGTAAGAAAATCGAAAATAGTTAAAAGGTGAGGGTCCGTTTTGTATTTTTTTACTTTGGGCCAATTTTTTTTGGCTAATTTTTTCCCGGATATTTCCTTTTTTTTACGATTCGGGAATTTTTTTTGCGTTGGGACGGGTTAAATTTTTCCCGAATATTTTCTTTTTTTGGGACGGTTCGATATCTTTTTTTTGGGCCGATGAATGTAAAATAGTTGTGAACAATAAAAACTTGACGTGTTTTTTTGTTAATTTTTTACGGGATTTTTTGTGTTAGAAAATCGTTTAATAGTTAAACAAGTTGAGGAACTGTTGTATTTTTTTTACTTTGGGCCAGATTTCAGGCTAATTTTGGGCTAGTTTTTTTTTTTATTTGGGCCAGGATTTGATTTTATTGTATTTTGGTCTAGTTAGTCGGACAATGTGTATATTTAGTAACAATTGTTTTTTTTATATGGCATTATGTGGTGGGCACTTATGTTCTAAAGATTGTTTTTTTTTTTTGCTATAGGAGTTTTTTTTAATATAATGTGTTGTACGTTTGTGTTCATATCGATTATTTTAAAGTATTAGGTATCGAAGATTGTTTCCGGGGTTTATTTTTTTATCTGAATAAATCAGAACTTTTGTAATATTTTTTTTCCTCCTACTTTGTGCATACAAATTAAAAAAAAAAAAATTAAAAAATAAAAAAAAAATGTGTATGTTAGTAACAATTTTTTTTTATATGGCTTATGTGTTGGGCCTACATGTTTAAATTGTTGTTTTTCTTTTGCTTTATGGGTTTTTTTTTTTAATATAATGGTTGTACGTTTGTGACATATCAATTATTATTAAAGTTATTAGTTATCGAAGTTGTTTTCGCGGGTTTTTTGTTTATCTGACATAAATCGGACTTTTGTATATTTTTTTTTTCCTCCTATTTTGGGGGTGCATAAAATTTAAAAAAAAAACCAAAAAATCGGGCTGGCCCAAAAATGAGAGCCGATACTGTAAGCCAAACGTGGCCAATGTCAATACGAAGTGGATTTGTCGGTGAATGTGTATATTTATAATATCTTTTAGTTAGTAAAGGGAAAACGAAAAGTTGGGTGGTCTTTTGCATATTTAAAAAATGATTATTTCCTTATTAGTGATATTGCTTCAAATTTTTTATTATTTTTGAATATATGTTTAATTAAAAAGCTTAAATAATTTTAAAAATTTGCATTATTTGGTGATGAAATTCTGATAAAGAAAAAAAAACACATAAAATATATGTGTAAATTTATTAAAAACAAAAACTTGAAAAAAAGTGAGGTAATTTAAACTTTTGTGGTTTAATTTTAAATAAAATTGTATAAGTTAGGTGGAAATTTATAAAAAATTTACACATTTTATTATGCTCTTTTAAAAAAGAAAGACCTAATAACCCCTTAAACTTTCATACTTATAAAATAATAAAAAATAAAAATAATAATATATTTATTTTTTAATAAAACATTATTACAAGCCCGTGCCACGGCAGGGGAATTTAAAACTCAGTATTATCTAAAAGAATATTGCAACACACGAGTTAGCGTCTAAAAGAATACAAACAAAAAACACAAAGCCTTTTAACCAAATATAACCTCCCAAAAGGGTTGATCCCAATGACCGACGTGACCGAAGTGGGGCACAACACGGCGATTGGGTTCGTATGGGTTCGCAGGAAGACGAAAAGCCAACATTTGTTTAGTGAAATAGGTCGTAAAGTATCTTATATGTGGTCACCCCCCTCCAAAAAACAGAATTAGTGTAATAAGAGTGTTCAGTTTAATGGTTTATAAGAGTGGGTAAAGAATCCTTCAAGATAGCATGTTCATAATTACAGTGTACATTTATTCAATAGTCATGTTTATAGTTGACTGCGTTTGTTGAGGAGGGGAGGACGAGGAACTTGATTGGTGTTAAGAGTAAAGAGTTTTTGATTTGGGTCGGGATTTCAGACATTTTTGTCGGTGATCATAATAATGGCAAGATTACTTTTGGTACTTCTTCTGGCTTGTCTCGTACGTTTCCGGTCTCGGCTTTTCAGTGACTATTGTTTGTGTTTTTAACTTGTGTTTTACTAGTTTCTAATGCCATGCATGTAAACTCTGTCGTGTTGATCGAGGTTTATCAACTAATTATTGTAAGTTCAAATAAGCAGTAAACTCATGGCAAAAATCCAAGAAAAGTAAGCTTATCTTCTTTCTCTAGGCTGATAAGCGTAGCAAGTAATAAGTATGCTCATCCACAAACCCATTATGTATTTGTATGTATTTGTCTTTAGGGGGGTTATTCTAATGCTATGTTTGGATTTGGTTTCGAACAAAAGGCAGTGTATGATTATTGTTATGAATTATGAATGTATCATATAGAGGCATCTAATTAAGCAAGGTTGGATTGGTTGGAAAATCTCCGAGACATAAGTGAGGGTTCGATCCTCATTTTCTTGCAAAAAGGCCGGAAGTTCTTTAGAAACAGTCTCTATACTTTTGGGTAGGGGTAAGGTTGTCTACATGTCACCTCCTCCATGTAAAGATTAGAAGATGATCGTAAAACTTGATTTCATTGAATAATGTTGATGTACATATTATATGGAGACAGTTAGAGATTTTCCAGGATACATCTACTAAATCTTAGTACTACTTCTAACCTATATCATCCCCACGATATTAACAATAGTCTAAATAGTTACAACAACTTGATAAGCTAAAAATATTTTAAATTCTATAAGTTATCTCTACAGTTAGTTACTCTTTGGGCTTATCCTTAACACGCCCTCGCAAGATGGAGGATCAATCGGAGACTCCAATCTTGGAACGAAAATGCATGAATTAACTTCGACCCAGAGGCTTGGTAAAGCTATCAACCCAATTGTCCTTGGAGCTAATATGTTTAAAAACACGTTAATGAGCCTTCAGAACCCTGTTTCTGCGAAAAAGTGAGCAACATGCGTCATGCAATGAGTGGTACACTGGATTCGCGCATAAGTAAGTGGCACCTGTGTTATCACAAAATAAGGTGGGAGTTTCGTGCAAAGATATTCCCAGTTCATGAAGTAAATTTTGGACCCACATCATCTCAGCCGATGCATTTGCTAAGGCTTTGTACTCCGCTTCTGTTGATGAACGAGAGACAGATTTCTGTCGGGCTGATCGCCAAGATATAATGTTAGAACCCAAATATAAAATGTAGGCAGTAGTAGAACGGCCATTGTCCTTTATACCACCCCAATTTGAATCAGAGAAAGCTGTAAGAGTGATGGCTGATTTTCGATTAAGAAAGAGCCCATGATGAATTGTGCCTTTTAAATAATGTAGTACTCTTTTTAAAGCCTGAAGATGAAGTTGTGTAGGAGCATGCATGAACTGAGACAATTTGTTGACTGCAAAAGAAACATCAGGATGAGTAATAGCCAAGTATTGTAATGATCCAACAATACTTCTGTAGGATGATGAATCAACTGTGTGTGAACCATCATTAAGTAATAATGTTTCTGTAGAACTAAGGGGTGTCGAAACCTCTTTAGCACCAGCCATGTTAAACCGAGATAGTAAATCAGCTATATGTCGGTGTTGAGAGAGAAATAACCTGGATGGAGTAGAAATGACTTCTACTCCCAAAAACTGATGTGAAGTACCCAAATCTTTTATTGAGAACTTGATGCTTAAGTTGTTAACAAACTCATCCAAGAATTTTGTATTGTTTCCTGTTAACACGATATCATTAACATATACGAGAAAGTAAGCTGTAATTCCATTTAGATCATAAAGGAACAAAGAAGCATCAGCTTGTGATTTTCGCAAGTAAAAAGTTCTTCAATTCAGTGTACCAAGCGCGGGGTGCTTGTTTGAGACCATATAGCGCCTTTCGAAGCTTACAAATATGATTGGGGAACTGAGGATGAATGTATCCAGGTGGCTGAATCATAAAAACATCTTCATGGAGTGTACCATGCAAAAATGCATTATTTACGTCTAGTTGACACAAAGGCCAATTTTTTGATAGTGTGAGACACAAGATGATCCGGATCGTGACGAGTTTAGAAACTGGACTAAAGGTCTCAAAATAATCACGTCCGGGATAGGTTCCTGAAGGAAGCCTTTTGCCACGATTCGGGCTTTATACTTGTCAATAGTACCATCAGGCTTACGCTTGACTCGAAAAACCCATTTACAACCGATTGGCACGTGAGATGATTTGGGTACTAATTCCCATGTCCCTTTATGTAATAAAGCATTAAACTCGTGATCCATTGCTTAGCGCCAGAGAGGGTCTTTGATAGCTTGGTTTACTGTAGTGGGTTCCAAGGTTTGAGGAGGTGGGTGTTTACTTGCGGTATTAACATATTTCTCGTTAAAGCATTTGGGATTTCGTTTCTTTTCATGAGTTGGACGCTGTAAGTTGGATTGGGTTTGTGGTGGTTGAGACGTAGTGGCATGTGGACCAGGAGATTGAGATGTAACAGGAGGCGAATGTGTGTGTTGTTGATCAGAGGTATTAGGTGTATGTTGCTGAAAGGTGTGAGGTGTATGTTCTTCTTCAAAGATATCAGGTGTTTGCTCTTGAAAAGTAGCAAGTGCCGGAGATAAAGTGACTGATGGTGGCAAAGATGGTGAATCAGTAGGTTGTTGTGGAGAAGAGGGTGCTTGCGGTGTTGAAGAAGGAATAGGTGAGTCATAGGTAGAAGGTTGAGTAGTAGTTTGTGAGGGAATTGGGTGTTGGCTATCAATTAGTGGTGATCCATCAATTGAAATGAAATGGTAACTTGTGACTTTTATTGATAGAACACGAGTTACAACGAAAATCAGAAATTGAATGAACATTAAAACCATTTTGCTTGAGAACTAAACTAACTTTATTAGACGGATGACCTAGTTTGTGATGCCAATCGGATAACGAACATTTGATGTGGAGTTTATTTGTGGATGACGTGGAAAAGTTGCGCAATAAACATCACCGATGTTCTCCCCCCGTAGTAGAGGCGCCCCCGTGCGAAGATCCTTCACAAGAAAATGAGAAGAAAAGAATTCAACAGAAACCGGGTTAGATTTACATAGCTTTGCAATGGATATTAAGTTCTGCCGTAAGTTTGGAACACACAAAACATTAGAAAGAGCAAGTGATTTATGAGATGTATATAGATTTGTGTGGGGAGATGATTTGGACACTCTCACTTTTGATTGGTACACTCCAACCTGTGCATTAAACAGTTGTACATTTATCATACACTGCTTCACCGGGTTGTACATATGAGTGTGCCAATAAAAAATGAGTGTGTCCCAATCAATCCCCATTTGTGTGTTACCGGTGTGTGAAATAGGGTGACTATTACCATCACCCAAGAATATCTCGTCTGGACCCCCATAGTCGGCATACGTCTGCAGAGAAGATAAATTTGATGTGACATGATGAGAGGCCCCACTGTCAAATAACCATGGTTGTTGCATAGATCAAGTAGCAGTGGTAGCAATTTGTTGTGCATTTGGAGACTGTGAATTAATCACAAAAGAAATGTTGTTTTCCCTTAAGAATTTTGCAAGCTTCCTACAATCACCCGTGGTATGTCCTGCAATTTCACAAAAGTTACAAAAATAATCTGCTCGGTATGAGCGATTTCCATTTTGACCTTGCCAGGAGCGATTAGTATTTCCGTTGTAACCACCACGCGATTTTTGATGATTTGAATGGTAACCTTGAAATGATCTTTGGGACTGAGTTCCCTTGGAATTTTGCCTTTGAGTCACATTCACAGTGGGAATTATAGGAAGAGACGTCGAGTCTTTTTCTTTCAGCGATTAGTATTTCCGAGTATGTAATGGGTGATTCTCAAACTTTAATGGCTGCAACAAGCAAGTTGAACTCATCCCCTAACTGGGTAATGATGTGAACAAGGTCTTCTTCACTGATAGGATTTTGAATGAGGGCTAGTTCATCGGCAATGGACCACATTTTCATTGAGAAATTCAGCAACAGATTTATTGCCTTTTGGATTTTTAGCAAGCTTAGATTTAAGCGAAATGATCCTGGATCGCGAAGCATTTGCATAACTATGCAAGAGGCGTTCCCATGCTTCTTTAGAGGATGAAGCTGATGATATGATTGGTTGTATCATATCTGAACAACTACCACGGATGGCACTAAGAAGGGTTTGATCTTGTCGATACCAACGAGTGTAAGCTGGATTGATTGTCTTTCTTTCATTGTCGGAAAACTGAGATGGTATGGCTAGAGTTCCATCAATATATTGCAGCAAATCAAGGCCAATAAGGGTTGACTGAATTTGTTTTCTCCAGACAGGGAAGTTGGAGGAAGTTAGTTTAATTGGAAAGTGAGTTTGGGGCATTTAGTGTCACAATGTTTGAGGCCATAGATGAAAGAACAGAGAAAAAAAATGGATCTGAACTCGTTAGAGTGTTTTGGCTCTTGATACCATGTAAAGATTAGAAGATGATCGTAAAACTTGATTTCATTGAATAATGTTGATGTACATATATACAGGAGAAGCTACAGATTTCCAGAAGATAAAATAGCTAATAGTTACAACAACTTGATAAGCTAAAAATATTTTAAATTCTATAAGCTATCTCTACAGTTAGTTACTCTTTAGGCTTATCCTTAACACTCCATACCTCGACGGTTTATTTTATATACAGTCTGGTTTATTTTATATAGAGTCATCTAAGCCTCCTTCATATACAAGTGTATAAGTTAGGTTGACCCACTCTTTCCGATGTCTAGTCTTTCGAAAACAATCTTTCAAATTTCACTTGGGTCAACGTAACTTACAATTTCACTTACTGGTTTTAAATGTAGAATCAAAGTAAGCGCTAGATACCACAGTTAAACTATCTGTTTAAATACTATTGACAGCCAAGTGTATACATAACAGGCAAGGCGGAATGAAATACTCGTTCATTACTTGTTCTTATTTCTATACAATCTCCGTGGTAAATATGGGCACAAACTAGAACTGCCACCACTGCATTATCACACGTATCTGTTGACATAAACATAAAACATATTTATCATCTCAGAGGGAATGAATTCCATTACCACCGGATTTGATCTAATTCTGTCTAGTCTCATAGTCTTCACATAATTCTGATATGTGATATTTTGTCTGCAGCAACAAATTAGTGCCGTTGAAAGGTAAACAATCAAATATCAAAATCAGCATTAAACCAAAACAATTCAGGTCTCAAACGCAACAAACTAAACCTATATAATACTCAAACTTATTATCCCGACAGCATTTACAAATGAGCACAATCTAAAGAAAAACGAGACAAAAAAACTATAAACACCAAAATATCAAGCCCCACACTATATTTGAAATTCCATCTTCACAAGGGAGTCCATACTCTCTATTGATTCAGTCCGCAACCAATCCTTAGCACAGTAAAGTGCCTCAACCGTCTCAGGCTTCAAAGCGCACCTATAACGATCCATTTCCTTCACACCAGTATCAAAAACAGACTCAGGGTCAACAGTCGACACAGGAAGAGTCAAAATATCACGAGCCATCTTCGACAGTGTTGGGTACTTAGGCTCATTCAGCTTCCACCATCGCATAACATCAAACTCGTGACTCCTAGGCAAAAGAGACTCTTCCAAATACTGATCCAACTCTGACTTCGATTGTTGACTTGCACTCTCCATAATAAAATCATCAAAATATGTATGCCCGAGCCCATGCCCATCCCCGTTGCTTAAATATCCAGTGACATCACCAGCAGCATAATCTAGAAAAAGCTGATGAATCCCTTCATCCACTATATTAATATAGGACGCAGCCTCGTCACAAAAAATCTTTGCAAAGCCTATTTCAATGAGCCTAAAAGTTGCAAAATTGCAATGATTACCATTAATGTGTTTCCATGAGAAAAAATGTTGAGAAAAAGCTTGAGATGTTAAAAAAGGTGATTCATAAAAGGTGAAAACAAGGGCATTTTGAAAACTTGTTAGTTTACAAAGTGTACACTTAATAAAATTGCGTGAGGACACGGCAATCCTTTAGTTTGGGGAATTTTGATAAGTGTTAAATTGTACATATAAAATACCCAGGATTTCGCTAATAAAAGCCAAAAAAAATATGCCAAAAGATAGAAATATATGTGCTTTTGTGTCTCAATGTGCAGGAAAGAATATTAAAGTCAAAAAGAGCAAAAACGATCAAAACCGACAAGAAACGGAAGAGACAAGTAATCAAGAGAAGAAAGTCAATGAAGACTCAATTATCAAGTGCCAAGGACCAATATTGACAAGTTTCAAGATTACAAGGGCTTATTTGGAAGTTTCTAAGTTCAAGGGACTAATCTTGCAAAAGATAAAAGTTGCTTTTAAAGAGGAAAATAAAAGTTATCAACTACAAGGACTGAGTTTGCCAAATTCAAAAGATGATAACAAAGGAAAATGGGAGCGCTTGGTGTACAAAAACAACAAGGACTGATTGTGACAATCCTTCAAAGATTTAAAAGAGTTTGACCTCTTTTGACCCCGTACCCATCTCCTCCACTTATATAACTCCTTTTCCCGCCATTTTTATTCTCCACACCACACCACCACTACAGTAGCCTCTCCCTCACCAGATTCTTCCTCCACCCTTATTTCACCTTTACCCACTTGCGTTGACCAAAACAACCTCGTATTAAATCCCTTTACATCATCATGTCCACATGGCACTCTGTGATTGGTCTAATACTGTCGAGAAGCCACGTGGAGCTCAAGGATTGGCTAGACCACGTCAGAGAGTGATCTAAGGGCTCAGATTGGTCAAGAAACGGTTATTGACTTTTCAACGGTCAAGATTGAAATCTGGATAAGCTCTTCTTCAAGCTCTCAAGCTCGAAACTCTCTATAAATAGATTGTATAGGGTCTCATTTGAAATACCTTTTTCTTACCTTTTTCTTTCTTTTCATTTTCAATTGTATTCCTTTTACATTGTAATCAAATTTCCTTTAATTCAAGCTCAATTTAGTTCAATAAGCTGTCATTTCATTTCTACTGCTTTCATTAGCTTATACAAGCTCTTTCACAAGCTTTTCTTACAGTTCCATTCAGTTTAGATTCATTTTAATTCAAGGTCAAATCTGGTCAACATTTGGTCAACGAAAGTCAAATAAGCTGATTTTGAGCTTATTGAGGTTTAGAGGCTTTGGAAGCCATTAGGAACACTAAGCTTCTACTCTTGGATAGCTTAGTGTGAAGATTCTTCAATTCAGGTTTCAATTTCCATTTCAATTCTAGTATTTTAGCTTAAAATTGCTTATCTACTGTTCATATAGCTTAGATTGTGCTTATTCTGTCTATTACTCTTAATCCTAGCTTATATCTTCATTTTCTAGCTTATCTAGTATAATTCAGCCTCTATACTAGCTTATTACTCCAATTAGTATGAAACTGTCTTCTAAGTGCATAATAAGCCTCATAGAGTAACTACCTTATTTCTCTTAATAAGCTTTAGTTTTTAGTGCTAAACTAGCTTAAGTAGGTGAGTTTTAGATTGAGTAGATATAAAGTTTTAACAGTTTTAGTGTTTAGATAGCTTAATTAGTTGAGTTTAAGACTGAGTAGATAAAAGGTTTTAGCATTTTTAGTTTTAAAATAGATTTTAAGTAAAATTTAGTTGGGACAGTTTATGTTAAGTAGTGTTTGGGATAAGGTGTTTTTGACTCTAAAAGTCAACAAGAGACTGTCAAAGTGCTTTACATAGTTAAGATTTTCAAAGATTTCAAGTTTTAAATAGGTTTTGCAGGTTAGATTGTAGAATTTCAAAATTTAAAGCTTAAAAAGCTTTTGCCAGCACCAGGACACTTAAAGTGTCAAGTAGATTTAGAGTCAAGTGATTTTCAGCATTTTACGTGATAAATTTAGCGTTAGTGTAAACTTAGATACATTTTGTGAGTTAAGTTCATGGTCTCAACTTGAGTTTTAGCCTTGCAATGAGTTTGTGTAAAGTACATCAGCATAAGTAGTAGTAACTCAGTTACTACTGCTAGTTGCTCATCATTTTTCTAGCTATTTTTAGCACTTGTAAGTAGGAAGTAAGAACTTAGTTTTAAGCAACTTAGTAGTATCCCATTAGCTCTACATAATTCATCTCTTAACTTTCATTTTTAAGCTCTAGTCTAGTTTTTATGTTCTTGCAAAAGTGGTAATAGCAGCAACTTAGATTTCAAGAATTTTCTTTTAAATTCTTATTTTCTAGTTGTTATTTTCAAAATCCTTTTATCTAGGTTTATTCTATATTCATAGAATAACTTATTTTCAAAATTTCAGTTTCTAGGATTTAAATTTGAGCTAGTTAGCTTATTAGGAGTGCTTAATATCAGTAATCAAGCCTGAACCTTTACTTTTTAATAGCAAATTTCTTATTAATCTAGTTTACTTTTAGCTAATTTCTTTTTAGAGATCTTAAGTACACATTATAAGCTTCTTATAGCTTCTTTTGGTTTTTACTTTCATTAAGTAGTAAGCTAGAAATAAGCCAAAGTTTAGAAAAGTTGGAATTTCAAAGGGAAAACCATAGTTTCTGTGGCACAGATTTAAAAGCTTAATTTCTAGCTTATTAAGTAGATAAAAGGTCAATGTGCTTTTGTTAAAGGTGTAGTATAAAAGCTCAGGAGTAACTTTACTGTTTTAAGTTTTTGCTTATTTTCATTTTAGTAATAAGCTCAAAATTGCTTAAGTCGTAGGGTTTAATTGGTACTTTTTCAATAGTTAAAGGTGGTCTGTTTTCACTATAGTGTAAATTTTAGTTACTTACCCCGCCTACCCTTTACTTTAATCTTTAGCATTTTCTACCCTGTTCTTTTAGTTTAATAAAATAGTTTTAATATTTTTAATTTTAGTTTAATAAAATTAGGGTTTAGGTTTTAATAAGTAAAATTAGGGTTCAATTGCTTAGTAAAAATTGGGCATTTTCATATCATTAAATTTCTGCACATTTTTAGTAGTTAAATTTCATTTTTCTTTATTTTTCCTATAAAATTTGTATTTTCTAGAAATTAAAATAGGTTTTTGTTAATAAATTCTTTTTCTTAAGAAATTCGTAGAAAATGAAAATCAGTGGAAAAATCTAATTCTTTTTGTGATAATTTCTTTTTCATTCTAGTATTTTGAAAAATAAAAAATAGATTTTTAGTGTTAATTTTTAGAAAAAGTTTATTTTTAGTAATTCATTTTTCTTTAAAAAATCATATAAAATACAAAAAATAGTAAAAAAGTTCTAATTCTTTTTCCTAAAATTTTCTTTTTAATTTTGTGATTTTTAGTATTAAATTTGTTAAAAGTAGTGCCTTAGATTTTAAATTCTAGCTTTAGCTCATGTTTTTTTTTAATTTCTCGTTTGTTAATTTTTTCGTCATTTAGTTAAACGATTTTAATTCTTTAATTCGTTTGTATAGTTTAATTGTGTATTATACTTCTAAGTGTAATTCAAAATTCAAAAATCCTTTTACCTATCTTGACTCGAATCCGTATTATTCCCGTATTTCAATTCACGACTTCGTGGGGATACTGACCCGAGAAGAAATACTTCCCGTGTTAAAAATTTACTATTATGTTTTCATAGTAAGTGAGATTTTATCCTTTTAATTTCTCTTGTTTGAGAGTAATATGGAAGAATTGTCACGGGATTTTATACTTATACCATATATAAATTGACTAGTGCTACAATCGATACCACATACTGATAATACTGATAAAATTACTATGTGGATTAAAAAATGCTTAGGTGTCTTTAAAAGGTGATGACGTGGATTAAATCTTGGGTGAGATGGCATTCTTTGGTGATTATGTGGCATTTAAGTTGCATGAGGTGACATTGTTTTATCCTGTTATATATAATGTAAGATACATATATAGAGTAGGGATCCAGTGAGAAGTAAATTAAAATAAGAAGTGGTGAGAAGTGACTAAAACCACACATTTGAGATGCAACGACTTTCATTAGATGCATTTCTATTCATCTAGATGCACCATATAGAGTTTCGAAAGTTAATTTGATGTGTAGATGGTGCAAAATGATTTTCATGTTTTTGGCACATGTAGAGGACAAAAAAAAAGAAATCATGAAATGCATCTAAAATACATATATGCATCTAATTAAAAGCTAGAAAACACATTATAATGCATCTAAGATTATAGAGATGCATCTAATTTAAGTCGATGCATCTCGGATATGCGGTTATAGTTACTTCTTATCCTTCTTATTTTAAGAAAATTCTCATTTGATCCTAACTCTATACATACTATATATATGATTTTGTCGATACGATGTACGCATCATTGATTATACTTTTCGGTATAGTAATCGAGCGACTCTAACTATAGGTCGTGATCGCGTTTGTGGATTTTCGTGCTAGACTTCATTGTTTGATCAACGGCTTTTGATCAAGGTGAGTTCATAGCCTCGCTTTTAAAGTTTTCAATGTTTTTAACTCCGCAAGGGGGATATATTGCTTGTTTTGTGAAATTGAACGCAAACTGTTTTGATACTTGAATATGATTCCTTCACTACTGAGTATATGCCTTTTTGCTGTGTCACCGTTAGTTACCATGTGTTGGTGAACGTAATGCATTAAATAGATCTATTGGGTTTGACAACCCTGTCCGGGGTTTGAATCCGTTTGGACCACCCTGTCAAACGGACATTTTGTAGTTAGTATTAGGAGAAGTGGCATACTTCTCGGACATAATTTTGTCCTACGGGATGAATGTGTTAAGTTTCGGTACACGGGCTCTTTAGTTGGAAATCACTATATTTATAACTTGACTTACGAGCCAACGTTATACGCTTTGTTGAACCAAATTATGCGTTCTAACTATTATTTGTAAACTCTATGAATTCACTCAACGTTTTGTTGACGTTTTTAAGCATGTATCTCAGGTTAATTGCTGTTGATGGCTTGGATGGGACGGAACGCGGATATCAAGGACGGTGTCTCGGTGAAGTAGTGTCATAAACTAAACAAGTGTTTTAGAAATCAAGTCGTGTTGTGACTTTTAGAAATAATTTCTATAATGGTATTGGGACCTATGTAACTCTGATCTTTCTAATAAATGAAATTGTGTTTTATAAACGTATCTTTGAACGTTTACTGGGACTCGTGTGCATGTATTATGAAGTAGCACCCCAAATGTTGTATTCCGCTGTGTATCGTAAAACTTGGACTACAACTGCTTTCGGAAAATTTTCACGAGTCCTTCACCGTTGTCCGATATACGCGCGCGCATAATTCCCAATCCTTAGAAGCCTTATGTGGTATATTTGGTTGCATATTATGTGCGTAACAAGTGGTTGACACTTGGTACAAGTAATAAGTATATACATGTATATAGATATATATACGGCATCCGTTCTATGGTATACGATTATATATATATATATCTTGATATTCGCTTCTTGCGAAGAGTTTAATTTCTTTAAACATTTCGATGCGATATGATAAAATTATTTTGATACATGATGAAAACATCGTTGTTATACGATTATCTTCGAAACTTTTTCGCGACTTTACTTTTCATCTTTTGGTGATGTTGATTCGTCATAGTTTGTCGATCCCATTGGGTAACTTATTGCTCAACTCCGAGTTCGAATATTTTCCCATTGCTTTTGAATCGCATATATTGTTTCGTAACCTATTGTTTTGAGATTTTCCGGTTGATGGGAGTGCGACTTTTATATGTCATCCCATGAACCCTCGTTGTTTTGAAAAATGACTATCAACTTATTCCCGCGTAATGCGTCGTTTGGAAAACGTCTACCTTTGTAGCTTTCGAATGAAGTTGGTGTGTTGTGCTTTGATTCTTTTGTATCGACCTCTACTTAGTAAGTCTTAAAGTGTTTGGTTCTGGAAACCAATGAGTTGAGGTGTCTGAAAAAGTGTTAAGTTATTGGGTATGGCTTTGTATTGGCGTTCGAAGGAATTAAAATAGTGTTTAGTTGGATTTTGAAATGGATTTTGCGGCAATTGGTAACCAGCAGGTTGTGGGGTTGATGGCGAATTATTTTTGGTCATAAGTTACGTTTCTTATCATTTTGGAATCCTAAAAATATGTACAATCTGTGAAAAATACTAAACTTTTTGTTTTAGAAATGTTTTTACAACTTGCTTTTATAAAGTTTATTTTATATACGCGTTTATTATTGTGTACACTCGTAAACTACGTATCTCTTTTTCTTTATTATCCGTTTTCTTTTCGGTTTCTTAGATTTTTGGAATCGTCATGAGACCGTAATATTCTTTGAAAATTAAAATGAATAGATTATATGTCGAATTTAAACAGAAAAGTGTGCTTGTCCTTTTTCTTATAATCCATATTTTAAGCTTTGTTTTTATAATTTCACTTTGTAAATTACCTCAAGTCTTATATACCATATATATATTATATGTCTTGCATATAATAAAGTCATTAGTTCCATGGATTTGTCAATATGTCACAAGTTAACAAGTCCATAATCACACTTGATAAACCTTAACTTTCTTATGTTCACTTTAAACTCAACTAGTTCATATAACATAATCATTATTACACATAAACCAAGAGTGTACAGCTCTTATACAACACCCTTTATAACCTCAATATACCATCCATATAACATGTGTACAAGTTCATAAAAATATGTTTACTAGAAAAATCCATTTTTACAAGTCAAACATATCTAAATGGTGATATTGCTAAATAGGACAAATCAAAACACATAAAATCTTAACTTGTAATTCTTAAGGGTTTAGATAACCTTTTATATTGTATTGTATGATGATAAACCAACACATCTAAACCCTTGTGTAGATTACTAACAATGCTTGCTAATATCAAAGAAACCTAACCCTATTCTATCCACTTTTCTTGTTAACACTTGTAGAGGCTTAACCAACCTTCAATAAACAATCTTCAGTAGGTCTTAATATGTTGTGTGATGGGCTTGGATAAGTGGTAGAAAAATTTGTATAGGTTGGTATAGGGGGAGGGTTTGAGCCATGGGCGAGACAAAGGGATAGTTTTTGTTACTATTTTTCTTAAGTGTTTGATGTTGTATCTTGCTATCACTAGTAGTGTATGTAATATATGTATAAGGTGGGTAATGAAGACCCAAATAGTTGTTAGGGGGGGGGGGATCAGGGACATGGGGTGGGTCTTAAGGAAGACTAAGTTAGTCTTCACTAACTTGGTCTCTTGGTCCCCTAAAGAAGGAGTTATCCCATGATAATGAGGAGGAATGTTTAGCTAGTTATTAATAAAGGAAAAATGAAAGTATATATTGATAATACATAAGTTGTAGTTTGTAAATAAAATGTTGTATACTTGTTAAATGTTTGTATTTGTTATTTATTTAGTGTAAGGTTCGGGCTCAAGTGATGAATGTTAGCGTAAAGTTTTATAAAAACTTGAGTATTGTAATAATACATAGGTTTGTTGAAGCGTAGAAAAGTTTTGGTGGTTCTAGGAATACCTAAATGTAATTTATCGCAAAACGTAACGTTTTACGTAACCGATAAAAATAAAATAAAATAAGTTAATTATTACTTTAGTAATAATAATAAAATGATGGTTTGACGTGAACCTTGATTTGTTTGGTGCCCGTTTACGTTGATTGGTGATTCTTAATTTACGCGATTTAACTTAACTATTAAAATTAAAAGCGAACGTGTACGAGAAAAAAAAATAATTAGTGAAATATATGACGTCGTAAATGACCTGAAAATATGGAATGTTACAGTCTCCTCCGGTTAGAAGAGCCTTGTCCTCAAGGCTCAGGTTGCAACACCTGAAGAAGGTACGGGTTCAGAGAAAAGATTCGGATATTTCTTCCGGAATTGGTCTTCACGTTCCCAAGTATACTCAGCTCCTTGCCGAGAGTTCCAACAAACTTTGACCAATGGGATTCTTCTTCGATTTAGCTTCTTCACGTCCCGCTCTACGATCTCATTAGGCTCTTCGACAAATCGCAGATTTTCATCAATCTCGATCTCATCCAAAGGCACTTGAACATCTGGCTCAACCAAACATTTCTTGAGGTTAGACACATGAAACGTGTCGTGAACACAACTCAGTTCCTGGGGTAACTTCAACCGATTATAAGCTAATGGTTTCTCAACACACTCCACTATATTTCATATGGTCCTACAACCGTGTTGCTAGCTTTCTTTCTTACCAAATCGTACCTACTCCCTTCCATGTAGGAGTCACCTTTAGTAACACCTCGGTATCCAACGTTAAATTCAAGAGGCGTACGCCTACTTGCCGGCATATGCTTTTTTTGGCGACTCCTTGTAGTTTTCTACCTTTCCTGTATCTGAAAATCTTTTCTGTCGTTTCTTGCACTAGTTCTAGTCTGATCAGCTGACTTTCTCCAATACCTTCTGTCCTTTTCATGGGAGATTACATTTCCGACCTGTACAGAGCCTCGTATGGTGCACATTATCGCTCTTGTGGTAACTGTTATTATAAGAAAACTCAACTCAACGGGAGGATGAGTATCCCAACTGCCACCAAAATCCATAACACATGCTCGTAGCATATCCTCCAGTGTTGTGTCTAAATAGTACGCTCACTCTGGACCGGTCAGTCTCAAGGTTGTTAGCCGTTACTCTGTGTAGATTGTACCAACGCCCTTCTGAAGAGCTTGCCATAAGTGTGACGCGAATTGACCATCTCGGTCTGAAATGATTAACACCGGCACACCATGTCTTGCCACAATCTCGTTGATATAAATTCTTGCCAGCTTCTCCGTTTTGTAATCTTCACGAATAGGTAGGAAGTGAGCCGACTTGGTCAATCTATCCACAATGACCCAAATCGCATCATACCCACTGCTGCTTCTAAGGAAATTTGTGGACTAAGAGTCATTGTTAATCTTCTACCATTTCCACTCAAGGGATTTTCTGGTTGCTGAAAGTATTCTTGAGGGTTTACTGATGTTCACAGCTTTTAGCTTACGGACGTTAAGACACCTGCTAACTTACTCAGCAACGTCTCTTCTTCTTACGAGCCACCAATACAAGTCTCTCAGATCATAATACATCTTATCAACACCCGGATGTATTGAATATCTAGAAGTATGAGCTTCATCCATGATCAATTTCCTTACACCACCAACTGATGGAATCCAGATACGATCAAAGAAGTAAATTCCACCATCATTTCGTTGCTCAAAGTGTGTTTCCAAATTACTTAGCTTTCAGCTGTCAGGGCTTTGATGATCCTGGAAGCTTCGCCTGTTGCTTTCCAAAAATATTATCCTTAAGTCCAGAATGGGTGGTGGTGAATGGTAATTACTCATGCAAGTTATCGCCTTTTGGGCTTGAGCCTTTCTTTTCTATTCAAGGCATCTGCCACCACATTTGCCTTGCCCGGGTGGTATTTGATCTCACATTCGTAGTCACTGAGCAGCTCGATCCACCGCCTTTGGCGCATATTCAAATCTTTCTGGTCGAATATGTACTGGAGACTCTTGTGGTCAGTGTAGATAACACTTTTCGTCCCATAAAGATAATGTCTCCAGATTTTAAGGGCGAACACAACCGCACCCGATTCCAGGTCGTGGATGGTATAATTTTTCTCATGCTTCTTTAACTGTCTTGACGCATATGCTATCACTTTGCCCCGCTACATCAGCACACACCCGAAACCTTGTTTTGATGCATCACAATAGACCACAAAGTCGCCTGGTCCATCGGGGAGTGCTAACACTGGAGCATTGCATAGCTTCTCCTTTAGAATGCGGAAAGCTTCATCTTGCTTATCGCCCCACACATATGTCTTATTCTTTTAAGTTAACAAAGTGAGGGGTTTAGCGATCTTGGAGAAATTTTCAATAAATCTCCGGTAGTAACCCGCCAATCCTAAAAATAAACGCATTTTAGTTGATAATTCAGGAATCTTCCAGTTCTTGACTGACTCAACCTTGCTAGGATCCACGTGGATACCATCACGGTTGACCACATGTCCTAGGAACTAGACTTCTTTCAACCAAAATTTGCACTTTGAAAATTTGGCGTATAACTTCTCCTTCTTGAGTAAGTCTAAAATCGTCTTCAAGTGGACTTCATGTTCTTCTTTTGACTTTGAGTAGATTAAGATGTCGTCAATGAACACAATTATGATTTGTCTTCCAAATTACGGTTTGAGAGCGCGGGTTCATTTAAGTCCATAAATATTGCTGGTGCGTTTTGTCAGCCCAAATTGGCATTCTATGACTGAGAACTCAAAAGTGCCTTATATACGTTGTGTTCCTCAAAAAAAATCGTGGTCTTCAGTATATCTTCCTCCCAAACTCTTAACTGATGATATCCTAAACGAAGATCTATCTTGGAGAAACAACACGCACCTTGCAATTGATCAAACAAGTCATCAATTCTGGGGAGAGGATAGCGGCTCTTTATAGTCAACTTATTTAATTCCCTGTAGTCAATACACATTCTCATCGCACCCGTATTTCTTGTTAACAAAAAGCAATGGGATGTCCCCATGGTGAAATGACTGGGTTCGAATGAAACCCTTCTCTTGAAGATCTTTTAGTGGTTCGACAAAACTCTAACATCTGACGGAAGTCTTAATCGGTTAATGGTGATTTAACAACTGGCGACGCGCCTGGAATCAGATCAATATGGAATTCTATCTCACGCACAGGAGGTAATCCTGACAGATCATCTGGAAATACCTCAGGGAAGTCTCGGACAACTCGAATGTCATCAAACTTCTTTTCATCAGCCTTGATACACGCTAGTGAATCCAGGGTTTCTTTTTGGCCTCTCGCCCTTGGACTTTTAGAAAACTAGCCATTCGGAAGAGGAATACGGACAATCTTTTCATAACAATCTATGACAGCTTGGTGGTATGACAACCAATCCATGCCAATAATTACGTCAAAACTTCTTAGTCAGGTCGGGAGTAGGTCAATTTTGAACACGTGATTAAGCAAGACTAAGGTACAACCTCACAAAACAGTGTTGGTACTAACCACCTTTCCATCTGCTAACTCTACTTCATAACTAGTATTTTAAGCGGTTGGGGCAATATCAATAAAAGGTGTAAACGCAAAAGATACAAAACTCTTCTCAGCACCAGAATCAAAGAGGATACAAGCGTAGTGATCATTAAGAAGGAACGTACCCGTGACCACATTTGGATTCTTCTGCGGATTTTCAACCACCACGTAAGCTCTCGCACGAGCTCCCTCATTCTGATGGTTCCTTCCCTTTGGACACTTGTCCTTGAAATGTCCTTTTTCACCACATCCATAACAAGTCACATCCTGAAGAGGGGTAACTCCTGCACGTGGAACCCTAACCCTGCAATCTTTCTCTTGATGACCAGTTCTTTGGCACTTCTGACACTTTGGAGGGCATTGCCCATTATGGTGAGAGTTTCAACGGTTGCAATCTTTCTCTTGATGACCAGTTCTTTGGCACTTCTGACACTTTGGAGGACATTGCCCATTATGGTGAGAGTTGCAACGGTTGCACCTTGGTAGATTCCTAGCATAACCTCTACCCTCAGCTGGGGTTGCAACATAGGCCCTGGCAGTTTCCCGCCTCCTGTTTTGTTGTTGGTGATAGTTGTTGTTTCGGTTGTGGTTGTTGTTGTTGTTGTTGGGGTTATTGTTGTTGGTGTTTCTTTTTTGGTTCTTCCTTTTCCTTTTTATTGCTTTCACCATATTCTAGTAGCCTACCCTGAACTGCGATTGCTCAACCCAGTTCACGGGTCATGTTGATTGGCATTCATGCATGGTTGCAGGCTTTGAAGATGTGATATTTCCTTTGATTCATTTCAGGAGGAAACCCTCATGAACATACCTTTCACATTCTCTTTTGAGTGGGGCACAATTCAGGACACATCAAGGCAGCTCCATGGAAACGATGTTTGTATGCCTCGATGTTGTCTCTCTTTTTGAGTCAGAGGTCCAGGGCTCTTGCTCCATCCTTTGGATTTTCGAGTTGTTGGCAGTCAGTCCGTAGTTCATTCACGTCTTGAATTCAGTCGGGGAATACGGTTAGCATTGACGAGCCCTAGGGTGTGCACGTTCCCATTCTACCTTGTTAACGCACGACCCTCAAAAGTACTAGTAGCAAACATAACTTTCTCTTCCTTGGTACACTTGCAAATTTCAAACAACTTTGTTTCCACCTTCTCTATCCAGCCTTAAACCAACAACACCTTCTTGTTCCATTAAAATGAGTGAGGCATTCCATTTCATTACAAGTCTTGTGCGAACCATCCCCTGCACGATTCGCAGTTCTCCAAGCATTCCCAGGGTTTCCATCATTGAAACTTACCGAACTATCAGAGTAGCATAGACAGACTTTTCATTTTCTTCAATAGATTTAGCACACGCTTTTCTCTAACTCTTAACAGATTCTTATTTTCAATTTTTGGTGCGACATTGATTCGAGTAATACAAATACACAATTCGGTAAGAATTTGTAAGAGTACGCCGAGTCGAGGTACATGATAATAATGGAGAAAATAAGAATATTATACTAATCATGAATTTATCATCAATACAGTATGCAATTCTATAATGAATCCACATAACCACAAGATTAAGTTTTACAATGATAGTTATTTTAAACGGTGATGCTTTTATAAATAAACATCATTAATCAGAATGGTCAATATTTATATAATCGACCGATACGAATGAATAGTAATACACTAGAAGATAAACGTAAGGGATCTAAATTAAACCAAGTATTATATATAAAACAATATAATACAACAATGATAATCAAAAAAGTAAGTAAGGATCGGGGAATACGCGCGCGGATATCGGATAAGCGATGAAGGATTCTGTATTTTGAAAAATGAAAGAAAAGAAAATCTTTTAAAAACTTTGGTTATAGACTAGGTTTTAAAAATGACCTAGTTCCCTATAACCTTGGCTCTTGATACCAATCTGTAACACCCCCAAATTCTGGTATGCAGCGGAATGGTAACAATGAGGTGCTACGTCAAAGCACAACAATCAAGATATAGGAAACGACCTTAAATGGACAATTTTAGATAAGATTTCGTTCGTATGCCATAGCCAAATATAAGAGTTTCATACATTAGGGTACCATATGGTTTTTAAAAGCAACCAGAGCCACACAATACACCCCTAATCAATTTCCGACGTAATACATTTCCACATACGTTCTTAATTAAACAAAAGCTTCGTAATACCAAAAGATGACATAAGTTTTTATAAGATAAAGTTGCATCGAATTTAAATAAACACAGAATCCATCTTCATTGATATCCGTCATGGCTCCCATCCAAGCTTATACCTTAGGACCTGAAATTAAACATGCTAAAGTCAACACAAAGGTTGATGTGGAATTCATAGGTTTGTCTGTAAATAGTATGGTGGGATCATCTATTTAAAGTAATGTAGACTATGAAACAATTTCAGTAGTCCAAAATATGTTTTATTGCACTAAGCTCTGACCCGAAGCCGTACTGTTTGTCTGCCCCAATATAGTAGGGTGTCTGCCAAAACAGCCTACAGTTCTCTAAATGTTAAATACACCATGATCAACTTATGACCATAAATTCCGGTAGGGATTGTTAGTCTCGATAGATCTATCCACAACACGATCCAGCGCTCTATCTATAATAGCAATGCGGTTCATGATATTTGGGATTAGATGGCATGTGGTTACTTAGGCAATAATTAATAAGGCTAGCATCTGGATATGCATTACAGTTTAGAACACTTGTGTCCGTAGTAAAACAAGCATGTAATTTCACCCCGTAGAGTTTATAAAACAAGTAGATAGAAATGGGGCTATGAACTCACCTTGAGTTATTGATAATCCAATACATATCAGAAAACGGCGCAAGGAAATGACGGAATGCAACCTAAATTAATATAGGCCGTATAAGTACTAAGTACATTGGGTAACTATTACCATATATCATTCTATATAGATAATCACCATCTAATCGTTTTTGTGAAATCATATTTATAAAGTTAAAACGTTTAAGAATAAACTTTGGTACAAATGACATAACTTTCACGTTCATGTCCGTGTCTTGCAGTTCCTTATGCTTCACGCTTCCGTATTAAGACGAGTTATCAAAATTTGACATTTTCACATTTTTAGTCCTCTGATGAACAGTGATTTTTACTGTTTACACCAGTTATAAAGTTATTTTTTTATAGTTTTAGTTATCGTAAATCCTGTAAATAGCGTATTTTATTCGTTATAGCTCTGTTTTTAGCGATTCTTTCAAGCACGATCTCCTAATTGAAAGTTCTATCTATTTATTGAGGTTTACAAACATAATGTTTCTGTCATGAACTGTATACTTTTTATAAAGTATTTTTTTATATAAAGGTATTATTATGTAAACTCGCGTAATTCGTAACTTCTTCGTTTTGATTGAAAAATTACGTTTCTTTCATTTTTGGAATCCTAAAAAATATGACAATCTGTGAAATATACTAAAACTTTTGTTTTAAGAAATTTTACAACTTGCTTTTATAAAGTTTATTTTATAACACGTTTAATTAACGTTTGTACTGTAAACTACGTATCTTTTTCGTTATTAATCCGTTTTTCGAGTTTCTTAGCTTTTTGGAATCGTCATGAGACGTACTATCTTATGAAAATATAAAATGGACAGATTATATGTCAAATTTAAACAGAAAGTTTGCATGTCTTTCTTAAATCCATATTTAAGCTTTGTTTTTATAACTTTTAACTTTGTAAATTACCACAAGTCTTTTATAGCAAATATATATTATATGTTTATATATATAAAGTCCATTAGTCCATGGATTGTCCAAATGTCCAAGTTAACAAGTCCATAATCACACTTATAAACCATAACTTTCTTAAGTACACTTTAATCACTTATGTTTATACATAATCATTTTTTACAACAAACCAAAGGAGTGACAAGTTCTTACAACCCATTTTATAATACTCAATTAACATTCCATATAACAATGTTGTACAAGTTCATAAAATCATGTTTACAAGAAAAATCCACTTTTACAAGTTAAACATATCCTAAGTGGTGATTTTACTACATAGAACATATAAACACATAAAATCATAACTTGTAAATTCATAAAGGGTTTTAGATAACCTTATATTGATGTATGATGATGACCAACACAATCTAAGCCCTTGTTTAGATTACAAACCAAAGCTTGCACAATCAAAGAAACCCTAAACCCTAATCTTCCACTTTTCTTGCTTAACACTTGTAGAGGCTTAACCAACCTTCAAACCATCTTAGTAGATCTCTAGATATGTAGTGTGTATGCGTATATAAGTGTAGAAAAAAATTTTATGGGGTGTATAGGGTGGGAGGGTTTTTGAGCGTGGGCTTTTTAGAGAGACAAAGGGATAGTTTTTGTTAGTTTTTTTTCTTAAGTGTTTGATGTTGTATCTTGCTATCACTAGTAGTGTATGTAATATATGTATAAGGTGGTCAAAGAAGACCAAATACTAGTCAAGGGGGGGGGGGGGGGTCATGGGACAATGGGGAGGGTCTTAAGGAAGACTAAGTTAGTCTTCACTAACTTGGTCTCTTGGTCCCCTAAAGAAGGAGTTATCCCATGATAATGAGGAGGAATGTTTAGCTAGTTATTAATAAAGGAAAAATGAAAGTATATATTGATAATGTATAAGTTGTAGTTTGTAAATAAAATGTATACTTTGTAAAATGTATGTATTTGTCTATTTATTTCGTGTAAGGTTCGGCTCAAGTGATGAATGTAGGTAAAGTTTTATAAAACTTTGAGTATTAGTAATAATCATAGGTATTCGTTGAAGCGTAGAAAAGTTTTGGTGGTTCCAGGAATACCTAAACGTAATTTATCGCGAAACGTAACGTTTTACGTAACCGATAAAAATAAAATAAAATAAGTTAATTATTACTTTAGTAATAATAATAAAATGATGGTTTGACGTAAACCTTAATTTGTTTGGTGTCCGTTTACGTTGATTGGTGATTCTTAATTTACACGATTTAACTTAACTATTAAAATTAAAAGCGAACGTGTACGAGAAAAAAAATAATTAGTGAAATATATGACCTGAAAATACGAAATGTTACAGGTGAACACTAATGCATTAAATAGATCTATTGGGTTTGACAACCCTGTCCGGGGTTTGAATCCGTTGGGACCACCCTGTCAAACAGATATTTTGTGGTTAGTATTAGGGGAAGTGGCATACTTCCCGGTCATGATTTCGTCCTACGGGATGAATGTGTTAAGTTTCAGCGCACGAGCTCTTTAGTTGGAAATCACTATTTTTATAACTTGACTTACGAGCCAACGTTATACGCTTTGTTGAACCAAATTATGCGTTCTAACTATTATTTGTAACGTATGAATTAATCTTATGTTTGTTTGACGTGTTTTAAGCATGTATCTCAGGTTATAGATGTTGATGGCTGGATAGGATTGGAAGCGATATCAAGGACGGGTCTCGGTGAAGTTGTGTCATAAACTAAACACTGTTGTTTTAGAAAGCAGTCGTTTTGTGGTCTTTTAGAAATAATACTTCCATAATGGTATTGGGACCTATTAACTTGATCTTTCTATTAAATGAAATTTTGTTTTATAAACGGTATCTCTTGAACGTTTTATCTAGGACTGTGTGCATGTTTTATGAATTAGAGCCCTAAAATGTTGTTATTCCGCTGCCGTAGCGTTTTTTGGGGTGTTACAGAGTGGTTCCAGAGCACGAGTTGTAGTGAACTAAGTCGTTTTATAAAACTTGGACTACAACTGCTTTTGGAAAATTTTCACGAGTCCTTCACCATTGTCCGATATCCGCGCGCGCATCATTCCCAATCCTTAGAAGCCTTATGTGGTATATTTGGTTGCATATTATGTGCGTAACAAGTGGTTGACACTTTGTACAAGTAATAAGTATAGTACTGTAATAGATTTAGATTATGCATCCGTTCTACGGTATTCGATTTATATATTATTTATATATATATTTATATATATATATATACTTTTTATAATTATATATATATATTATAGATTTATATATATATTTATACTATATTTCTTGATATTCGATTCTTGCGAATGAGTTTAATTTCTTTAAACATTCGATGCGTATTATGATAAAATTAGTTTGATTTTTTTTTTTTTTTTTTTTATAATTTGATTGAAAACATCGTTGTTATACGATTATCTTCGAAACTTTTTCGCGACTTTACTTTTCATCTTTTGGTGATGTTGATTCGTCATAGTTTTTCGATCCCATTGGGTGACTTATTGTTCGACTCCGAGTTCGAATATTTTCCTATTGCTTTTGAATCGCATATATTGTTTCGTAACCTATTATTTTGAGATTTTTCGGTTGATGGGAGTGCTGCTTTTATATGCCATCCAATGATCCCTCATTGTTTTGGAAAACGACTATCAACTTATTCTCGCGTAATGCGTCGTTTGGAAAACGTCTACCTTTGTAGCTTTCGAATGAAGTTGGTGTGTTGTGCTTTGATTCTTTTGTATCGACCTCTACTTAGTAAGTCTTAAAGTGTTTGGTTCTGGAAACCAATGAGTTGAGGTGTCTGAAAAAGTGTTAAGTTATTGGGTATGGCTTTGTATTGGCGTTCGAAGGAATTAAAATAGTGTTTGGTTGGATTTTGAAATGGATTTTGCGGCAATTGGTAACCAGCAGGTTGTGGGGTTGATGGCGAATTATTTTTGGTCATAAGGCACCTAGGAAATCCAATATGGATGTGGGCATATGTCTTAAGTGTATGTGATTCTTTGGATAGGGTCGTATCTCCTCCGGATGAGTGAGATATCGTCGTTTTACTAAAACTAGTCAAATCTGGTATACCGTTGGGAAAAGGAGTATAACTCCATATTTTTGTAATAACTTTTCAAAAGAAAACTTAAGTATCTGTAGAAGGCTCTTAGGGCTATCACCTTCGATTGGTTTTACATCAAAAGCTTCAATAAATTTCAAATTACGCTCATTTTCGTGAACTACAAAATTTGTTAAAATTTCTTTAGGGATTGCTTTGGGATAGCAGCTTGTTGGGTATGTTTCAAAATATTTTTGGTCTATGAAGACCTGGGAAATTAGACTAGAAGGTAGAGAAACCTCTTAGGTACATATAGGAATTCGGATGGAGTCATATTGACGCCCGACGAATGAGATATCGTCAAAATGGAAAAACTAGTAAAAAAAGAGTAATAAGTTCAAAAACTTATATAGCAACACCTAAATATGTAAAACTGTAAGTTCTAGATATTGAACAAACTTAGATTTGAGTGGTCATTTCAGCTTTTGCGAACGCACGGTTTAGGAGATACACTCAGTTTAGTGGAGCGATAAAATTTTGGAAAATGACCGATTTGATAAATAGTGGTAAAATAATAATTTCACCTTGGATCCAAAACTCTCTGGGTAGTAGGCCCTATGTTTCTGGAAATTAGACTCGGAATGCTTTCCGTAGGCAAAACCCTTATACCTTTATCATTCGCGGATTAGTAATTAGGAAGGTTTCAAGAAGCTAAAGGCTTATTGGTCGGAGGTCAATATTGCCTCGAAGTTTTATCTTATCACCGGCGTGGCGATTGTGTACTCTTTAGCCATTACTTTTAATTTAAAACTCTAGGAGAGTTCATGTATATGTAGTTTATGTGTTGGAAACTTAGAACCGTTACGGTTGGATATACTGGCTTTGAAAGCCAATGATGTATCCCTTTTGGGGAAAATTGGTATGTATGTATGTTATTCTCGGCGTTGCTATTACAATTTTTGTAATTGTTCTCGGCTATGAGTTAGGAGAAGGTGTCATTGTATAGGTTGTACTATGAGTGAAGCATGAAGGTCGTCGTTACCCCCGAGGCACTCGGCTTGTGAGATATTGGTTTGACCCCGAGTGTTGGGTGACTTCAATTGGCGAATCTTTCGCATGTGTATGCTACTTGCTTGCATAATCCATGAGTGGGTATTATTTTTGAAACTTGCTGTGACCGTTGACCAAACTGTATCTAATGATGTTTTGTGAATTGATAATTTTAAAACTATGAATTGCAGTAACGAATTTGTGTGTTGAACAAATGTCGTTGCGCGAATCATATTGACTATGTTGTATAAATTGTTTGTGTAAACCATGAAAAATGTGTTTTCAAATTTCATAAACTGACCCTATGGTGTCGAATAAAATTTTCTTTTTAAATAATAAGAATGAAAGGTGGTGTTATCTTCTTTTTTTCCTTTTGAAATGATTTGATTTTTACTGTTCGGAAATTTTCTTGAAATTAATTTACGCATGTAGCGTATGGAAAAGAAACGTTTTGACGAGAAAGGACATGATGTCGTTTGGTCCTTAATTATGCATAACCTGATCAACTATGCATAATTTAGGAAGAACCACCTGTGTCGGATAAATCGTCACCCTTAAAACACTTGGTAATTAAGATAAATGTTTGGGTCAAGCTTCCAGAAGGAGAAAATATTTTTACCCTGCTACGGATTTTTATGCAAGTAACACTATCCTTATCGACTGTATAACACCTCGTGTTTTAGGACAATGTACGAAGTTAATAAAGTCACTATTTATTTTTAGTATTGTACGCGTTTGTTTTTAATGGAAATC
>BQNB010070357.1:2655-33150 GCA_026074375.1 Tanacetum coccineum
CGTCGCAGCTTTGGGGTAACTTTGTATAACTTTAGGGAGACGAACCCTAGCCTTCGTAGCAGCTTCATAGGTCATTTTTAGGGCCTCAAAACCCTATTGTACTACCTTGGATCTATGTTTTAATTCAAGTAAGGTTATTTATCATTGATCATTCAATATGTCTATGTGTTGTGTGATTGATTTATCTTCTTGCTTTCATTATAACATGTGAGGCTAAACCCTCCTTTATATTTGCTTATGATTACATTAAAGTCAGATTGTAGATCCTATTACTGTTGCTTCTTGTTGATGAATGTGCGTGTTAGGCTTTAGAAAACCAGCTTTTGTATGTATCACTGTAGACACGCCTAGGGATTCGCGAGTGCGTAGAAAGGATACCATCGGGTAACAGTATTCCTACTACCTTACCCCCTTATATGGTTGATCCCTCTTAAGATATTTTACACGCACTTAATATACTCTTAGGGGCCTTGTAATAGTCTTTATACTACCTTACTTGTGCGTTGCCCTAATGGAATATTAAATAGACGGCGGGTTTGTATAATCCGTTCAGGACCTAGGAAATACTTACACATATCATCACAAGTGTGACAAGGCAACAGATCTAGGAGAAGCAATCTGAGGAGTAGTGTATGATTAGGTAAATACATTATTTTATCATAAAGTTATCACCAGTAGTATAGATTATAATTAATTTAGTAATTAGTTAAACAAACCAACCTCTGAAACCATATGATTTACTTGCTTTTCATAAAATATAAACACACAAAAATAATTTTCTCTCAACCCCTAGAATTCTGTTAGACCGTGATCAAGCCTTCCTAACCTATTCCCCTAGAGAACGATAACAAAGATTAGTGTTTTTAAAAAAGAAATATCAGTAGGGATAGGTGACAAAAGGGTAAATTTTAACATAAATAGGAATGACCATAACTTCGCCCCTACTGAGAAAATCTTTGTGTTAAACTCGATTAAAACTGATGAACCAATCACTAAAAGATTGAAGATAAATTATGACACTGCTACAACACATTTTTGTAAACATGTTATACAAAAATGTGATAAGGACTTTAAGGCTTGGCCATCCTGTAGCCCGTTTAGGAACAAATGTGATGTGTGGGGGGGGGGCATGAAATTTATGGGATCAATGAGCTTGGTAAAACAAAATATTGGTTTTTCCCTAATAACAACGAAAGGAAGGAAATGAAAGGAGGTGGGGTATCATTTCCAAACTTTTTAATGATAAGATATGGTAGCTGTCAGGTTAAGGATTCTGTTTGGAGCAAAAGGTATTCAGAATGGTGTAATGAAAATTCTCATGATAAGAAACCTAGGCCTAGATATTACACTTTTAAAGAATGGGTAAAGTTTAAGAAAGGACACTTAGACATAAGTAAATCAGTTAGGAAAGATTTATTTAGATTATGGGTGATTGATCGGTTTACTGAGGCATTAGATCCTGATGAAAACCCTTTAGAAAGATGTTTAGATGAATACAAATGGGTATTCCATACAGAAATAGAACAACTTGCAGATGAATACGAAATAAAAATTGGAGAAAAGGGGCAAATCCTTGAAGAAATATAGGCAAAATGTAAAAGAGCTCGATGTAAGAATAAAGATTGGTGGTATGATTACTGGTATGAGGATGAATAAAAAATGGAATTAGGTAATAAAGATTACAGTCCACCAATGGTACATACAGAAACATTTGAAGTAACAAAATATAAGTTCGACAACGGATGTAGCTTCATAAGTGTTAGTAGTGAGAATAATGAAACCCTGTCCTTGGGAAGGAAAAATGGACCAAGGTTTAGAAAAATGATAATGGAGGAAATGGAAGAAGTCCTCGGAGACGACGAAGTGGACTCTGGCGACAAAACGTAGAATTGCCATGAGTCTAACATAAAGACTCGTTAATAAACAAAAGTGCTTGTCGGGAGACAACCCATCCTATATTTAATTTCCTTTTTGCTTTAGTTGGTTTGCATGTTTCTTACTTTGTTTTACAGGATCTAGAAGCCAGGACGCAATTATCGAGACCGGCTTGACTCTTAATCATGCGGTAACTTCGCGGTAACCATTATATTTACGACGTAAACCATTTCATGATTACGCCGTAACACCTTAAAACTTAAAATTTTTACCATATGATTACGATGTAACCCATTTTAAGGTTACACCGTAACCTCCTTCTAAAATCATACAAAATTAAGTTTTAAACATGTCTAAACCTTATATACGTAAATGGACTTTGTGGGTATGTTCTCTGGAAGCCCTCATGAGACTAAACTCGTCCACTTGGGCCATCAAGTGGTTTAAAGGCTTGTTGCATATGCTAAATGCAACCGTGATTCCTATGAAAGTGAGTTAGGTTTGTATTTCTTGTACACTTCATAATTCTTGTAGAATGATTTTATGCTTTGGTTTGTTTTGTGATCACATGGGATAAAGAGCTTGCGGGAAGATAGAAATAAAGATTTTTGCCAAATTTTAAATTTCAAAGCAATGCCCAGGGAGTTTCTTGTCTTAATTCTACTCTTTTGTATTTATTTTATTTTCTTAATGTACAATAGGGACATTGTACAAATCAAGTGGGGAGATAGGAGTAGAATTAATACTTGACGTATGCTTTGCCTTCGATTTTCTAGTTTTCTTTGAAAATTATGCCAATTTTAAAATTTTTGACAATTTTTTCTTAAATAACTAGAATTAATCTTTGCCGATGCACATTACCCTTTATTATACTTGGTGAGATTTAAGCCTAATATTCCGTTTCCATCATATTACTCAAAAATCCACCAAAATATTGAGTGTGCCGGTAGTATTGTAGACTTTAGAACTTGGCATGTACATCATTTCGAGATAATTGATTAGCAGGAATAGATGTATCAAGAAAGGCAAAAACACTTAGAAAATCACCCTAATAGCATAGAATGTGTGGGTTAATCGATTGTTACTCTGATTTGTTGACCTCCTGATTTTCAATCTATATATATATATATATATATATATATATATTATATATTATATATATTTTATTTATATATATTTATTTGATATATATATATAGTAAATGTTAATAGGGCATATAACTCTTGTGATAAGAGTAATAGCTAATCACTATTAAAATAATATTTTCGGAAAGTATTGATGAGAAAATTACCCTTAGGAAAGGATAAAGTTTAAATCGTTCCCGAGTAGTTTTCCCAACGAAGCGTGAATATTGAAAATCTTGTTTCGGTTTGTGATCGGGTGCTTGAATAATCGATAATTTAGATTTTGGAATTCTAAATCTAATAACGCAAAGGGAAAGCATATAAAGGCACGCTAATCTAGGAATAAAAGCGATTTAAAATTATAACGACGTTTAAAACAATAAAAATCTAACTAATTTTAACTAACTAATTAACTAAAAATGACAAAATAAAACTAATTAACTAAAAATGACAAAATAAAACTCTTAAAGCTCAAAATGCAAATTTCTTAAACTAAGATGTCTTAAACTAATTTTTAGTAACAGAAAATATTTTTTATAAAATTTTAAACTAATTAAAACTATTTTTAAAACTAAATTAGACTAAAAATTAAACTAAAAATACTAAACTTAATCCTAAAAATACTAGATACTATTTTTGAGGTTTACAAAGAAAAACGAATCAAAAAAGCACATCCAAATATGTATATAATGGTTCAAATAAGCAAATATAAAATATAATGATACACACCATTTTACTGAAAAAAGATCCCAAGGGGCAGTTGGTAGAGGTGTTGTGTGTAGGGGAGTGTAACACCCCCAAAATGGGGTCGCAGCGGGTATAAGGATATCCGAGGCGTGCTTTCATAGATCAATAAACATGATGTATATAGAACGACCAAAAAGTCGTTTAAAATGATACTTTGGAATAATCATAATATTTGTTTACTTAGCGAAGGCTTCTCTTGTCCACTTATTCAAAATCTAAAGCTTTTCTAGCCATACAGGTTATACAATATGTTATGCGCAAAAATCATTAATGCATGATTTCCACATCAAAAACCACCAATGTATCCCTGGCATCTGTGCCTATCAGAACACCTGAAAACTTTGCTTTAAAAGTCAAACAAAAATGTTGGTGATTTTAATAGGTTAGTAAAAATATAATATGCCGGGGACCGCACAGACTTTTCCGTGATTGCAACAGATGCAGACATCAACAAAACCAGATTACCTTTTTACCTAAGCTCATAAACACTGTAGCTCGACAATCTTTCTTCGCAATAATAAATTCAATTTCTGCCCGTTTGATGGTTTAACCCGATACATCCCCAAATCCGACATGCTATACGTATCGTCCCGGTGATAGATAGTCAACCGAATGAGGATGGTCAATCTAAATAGATCTCTATTACATTACATATCACGCTTCACATAAGGTATTTCACAACAAATACATGTATGTAATATTGACAGTTCATGATAATGGGCTCAATACTTGGGTTATCGCTACTTAGGCAAACACGTAGCAATAAAAATATACCACTTTTGCGTCCAAATTTATAAAATAAAGCATGTTTCCACCCCAAAGTTATAAATCATTGAAATCGTAAAAATGTGGGGCTATGAACTCACCTTGAGTTCAGATAATCCAAATATCGCAGATAAAGCGTCACGTAAAAGATTGAATGCAACCTAAATTATCATAGGTCGTATAAGCACTAATCGCTTTGATTAACTAACATCATATGCATGTCTTATGTAGCTACATCACCATCTATTAGTAGTTATGAAAAACATATTTTATAATTATCAAAACTATTATAAAAATATACATTCTAGTAAAATATGGCATAACTTTCGCGTTTCAAGTCCGTTTCGCGCGTTTCTTTACGCCCACGCTTTATCTAATATAGAGACGTATCAAAATAGGAGATTTTTGAAATTTCATGTCTTTGATGAACAGTGATTTACTGTTATTCAGTTATACATTCATTTTATAACTTAAATTAACGTCAACATTCGTAAACGTCGTATTTTATTCGTTATAGCTCCATTTTTAGCGATTCTTTCGAGTACGTTCTCGTTATTGAAAATTATATCAATTTATAAGGTTTACAAAATATAAAAGTTTCTGTCATGAATAGTGTTTTTACTGTTCATATTTTATAAAATTATTTTTATACTTTTTAATTAACGTAAAACCCGCGAAAATTCATAACTCCTTCATTATAATGAAAATTTTGTTCCTTATCATTTTAGAATACTAAAAATGTGTTTTATTCGTTAAAAATAAATTCAACTTGCTGTTTTATAAGATTTTTATAAAAGTTATTTTATAAACCCGATTAATTAACGTATAACTCGTAATTAGCGTAACTTTTTCGTTATTTATCCGTTTGACAAGTTTCTTACCTTTTCAGAATCGTCATGATTCGTATTATTTTATGAAAATATAATATCCACTGTTTGGAATTCGATTCCAAACAGCCCCTTAATATCTATATATTTACTTATTTATTAAACTTGTTTTATATACTTTTTAACTAAGTAATTTCAAAGTTTTTCCCTCACTCTTAATTTATATATATATAATTTTATAGTCCATAAGTCCAAAATTTGTCAAAAGTCACAATTCATTAAGTCCATAATAAATTACCTTTAAGGCCCCAATAAATTATATAAAGAAACCTTAATTTACACATGTTTTCATATGAACTTTTTACACCTTAAACCAAGTGTGTTCAATAGTTTTTACTTCTATTTATAACTTTATTTTAGTGTCCATATAACATGACTAAAAGTTCATAAACAAGGTTAACATGTCATTTATCATACTTTTACTTGAATCATATTAAGTGATCTTTTTAAATCCCTATAATTGCATTAACCTTTTTAAGATAATTAGATTGTAAAATACTTATGTATCCATTTTAACTTTCATATTACCTTCCATAATACATTGTGTTTAAGTTATAAAAACTATATTTACAAGGAAAAGTCCAAGTTTACAAGTTAAACTTGTCCTAATGGTGATTTCACTCATAAACAATCAATATACATATAATCACATAAATGAAAGTTAATAGGCTTTAGATAACCTTATGAGTTGATGTAATGATTGATGACAAATAAGTGTAATCCACTTGTTTAGACTTTCAACCCAAGATTATAACCAAGAAAGCCCTAGTTTCCAAATGAAAACCCTAATCTTGATTTATTGTTTCAACACTTGCAAATGGTTAGCCAATGCTTGGAAACATCTTAGAATGTATTAAGAATGATGTATGTAGGTGTGTATAGGTGGTAGAAAATTTGATATGGATTTGGTACAAAGGGGTGTTTGAGGCGTGGGTTGGCTAGAGCACAAAGGAGGAGTTTTTGTGATTATTTACAAGTGTTTTGCATATGTATGATTTCTCTTATGTGTATACTAGTATATATGAGTAGCTTAGTCAAAAGTATGCAATAGTTGGTCTTGGAGACAAAGAGAGGGTCTTAAGGAAGACTGCGTCATGGTCTTTGGTAAGGGAACACAAAGTATGGTAGGTTTAATGAGATGATATAGTACAAAAGACTAGTTGAAAGGATTTATTTCATTTTTCTTGTATAAATTGCAACAAATTCATCCCGGTATGATATTTATGATAATATTTTGTAACTTTTATGTATTGGGTATAAAAGTGGGTATTTGTTGAAGCGTAGAAAAGTTTCGGTGGTTCCGGGTATGCCTAAACGTACTTTATCGTGAAACGTACATAATTTACGTAACCGATAAAAATAAAATAAAAAACGACCATAATTATTATCAAAATAATTATTTAATACTTAATTGATGTAAACATTTAATCATTTGACGCCCGTTTACATTGAACGCTAATTTTTAACGTACTCGATTTAACTTAACGTTTACAATTAAAAACAAACGCGTACAATACAAAAGGTACATAGCGGATTTATTAACGACGTTAATGACCCTAAAACATGGGGTGTTATAGTCTTCCCCTGTTAGATGAGCCTTGTCCTCAAGGCTTAGGATGCGGCACTTGATGACGGTGCGGTATTTGCGAAGAGATGCGGTTTCTTCTTGAATTGGTCTTTACGTTCCCACGTGAACTAGGGAACTCCTTGGGAGTTCCATGAACCTTGTTCTATTGGGATCCGGCTTCGCTTCACCGGTTTAACTTCACGACCCACTATTTTTAATGGTTCCTCAACAAAATGAAGCTTGTCTCAAATTGAAAGTCCATCCAACAGAAACGGCATATTGGTTCGTCGGCATGACACCTTTTTCAGGTTGACACCATAGATGTATTATGAACTCTGCTCAGCTCTTCAGGAAGCTCGAGCTCTTATTAATCAACGCTCTAGCCTTTTCTAATACCTTGAAAGGTCCAACATACCTGGGGTTTAACTTCCCCCGTTTGCCAAAACGTACGACCCCTTTCCAAGGCGAGACTTTAAGCATAACTTTATCCCCGACTTGGAATTCCATCGGTTTACGCTTCAGATCGGCGTAACTCTTCTGTCGATCACGAGCGGCTTGCATCCTTTGCTTGATTTGGATGATTTTCTCAGTGGTCTCTTGAATCAGTTCTGGACCGAGGATTTGAGCTTCTCCAACTTCGGTCCAACAAACAGGTGAACGACACTTTCGACCATAAAGTGCTTCGAATGGTGCGGCCTTGATGCTAGCGTGATAGCTATTGTTATATGAGAACTCGATACTATGGCCAATTGGTTAAACCAAACCCTTTGCCAAGTCGATTGCAATAGCACGCGATATACCGAGAGTTTGAATGGTCCTCTCGCTTTGCCCGTCTGTTTGTGGATGGTACGCAGTACTCATATCCAAATTAGTACCCAAAGTGTTCTGAAGTGACCTCCAGAATTTGGTGCGAATCTCGGGTCACGTTCACAATTGATTGGAGACAGGGCATTCCATGTAGTGTGCCCTAAAACCACACGTGACCACCTCCTTTAGGTACATTCTTGCAAGTTTATCCATCGGATCAGTCTCTCTCATCAGTGTAAAGATCGCAGACTTAGTGAGTCAGTCAAGTTTACCCAAATGGTGTAGTAGCTTGCGATGATCTTAGGGATGCTTAGTACAAAATCATTAGTGATGTTGTCTCAATCTTCCATTCAGGTATCTTGGGTTGTACCACAACATTCCTGATGCCTTTGATGTTCGGCTTGACCTTAGACATGTCAAACACTGCTACGTAGGTGGCGTATCGGCTTTCATATTGGGGCCACCTATATAGCTTCTTCAATATCTGGGTACATTTGTCAGAACCTGGATGTATAGAGTTTTTTGATTTGTGGGAACTCGTGCATGATCACAGTCCGCAAATAACCATAACAAGGTAACCAAACTCCTGCCATTGAGGTATAGAATAACAAAGGTTCATATCCGTATGGGTTCCAACTTTTCCGTCCTAATCGCCTCTGGATTTTTAGCGTTTTCAACCAACATTCCTCCAATTTGTAGGACTCGTGCATGATCACAGTCCGCAAATCACCATAACAAGGTAACCAACTTCTGCCATTGAGGCATAGGAATAGTCATAACTAAGGCTCGAACTCTTAATGGTGGTTCTCGTTCTTTCCTGCTCAAAGCATCAGCAACGACATTGGCTTTTCCTGGGTGATAACGAATATCGCAATCGTAATCACTAAGCAACTCTAACCATCGGCGTTGTCTCATGTTTAGTTCCTTCTGATCAAGAATGTGTTGTAAGCTCTTATGATCAGTGAACACTGTACACTTGGTTCCGTACAGATAGTGCCTCCAAATCTTGAGAGCGAACACTACTGCTCCAAGTTCCAAATCATGAGTCGTATAGTTCTTCTCATGAATTTTCAACTAGCGTGATGCATAAGAAATCACCTTTTCTCTTTTCATTAACATAGCGCCCAAACCTTTCTTTGAAGCATTGCAGTATGCGATGAAATCTTTGCTTCCCTTAGGTAATGCAAGAATTGGTGTACTGTACAATTTCTGCTTCAACAGTTGAAAAGCTGCTTCTTGTTTATCACCCCACTCAAACTTGACCTTCTTCTGGGTGAGCTTGGTCATAGGTTTGGCGATCTTCGAAAACCCTTCAATGAATCTTCGATAATACCCAGCAAGACCTAAAAATTGACGAATCTCCGTTGGTGACTTAGGAGATGTCCAATATTTAATGGATTCAATCTTGGCTGGATCCACATGAATTCCTTCACTATCGATCACGTGACCGAGGAACTGTACTTTGGGAATCCAAAATTCACACTTGGAAAATTTGGCATACAACTCCTCTTTCTTAAGCAACTCTAAGATTAGCTTAAGGTGCTCTTCGTGTTCTTGCTTGTTCTTCGAATATATCAGAATATCATCAATAAAGACAATCACAAATTTATCCAGATATGGTTTGCACACCCGATTCATAAGGTCCATGAATACTGCAGGTGCGTTTGTCAAACCAAACGACATAACTTGAAATTCATAATGGCCGTAACGAGTTCTGAAGGCAGTCTTCGGAATGTCTTCTTCTCGAACCCTCAGTTGGTGATAACCTGACCTTAGGTCGATCTTCGAGTAGACACTCGACCCTTGAAGTTGATCAAATAAATCATCAATTCTGGGGAGTGGATAACGGTTCTTCACTGTTAGTTTATTCAATTCCCGGTAATCAATGCACATCTGGAATGATCCGTCCTTCTTCTTGACAAACAAGACCAGAGCTCCCCAAGGTGAGGAACTGGGTCTTATAAAGCCTTTATCGGACAGCTCTTTCAGTTGCTCAGATAACTCCTCAATTCGGAAGGCGTAATCGATAATCGTGGCCCCGTGTATAGGTGCCTGCACCAGGGTACCAAATCAATTTGAAATTCCTATTGTCGATGTCGGAGGAAGACCGGCAAGTCTTAAGGGACATCTTCAGAAATTCTTTTGAAGGTGGGTAGTCTCAAGTCGCTTCCTTCTCCGGACTTGTCTTCGTCTCTTTGTAGTGACTTGTGCCTGAAAAGATAGAAACCTTTCTCCATTGTACTTCTTGTGTTTTAGGCAAGAAATGATGTTTAATCGTGTACAATTTCCTCTGGGGTACTTCCATTCTCCGTGTATGATAAGGTTTTATTTTTACAGGGGGATGCGAACAATCTTCTCGGCACACGCAATGACCGCTTGGTGCTTTGCCAACCAATCCATACCGATTATAGCATCAAAACTACCAAGTTCTACCGGCATTAAGTTTATGTTGAATTGGTGGTTTAGGAAGTTTAATGTGCAACCCTTAAGTATAGTGTTTAACCCGATTATCCTCCCGTCAGCTAGTTCGACATCATAATAGTGGTCTAGGATGGATGGTGTGGTGTCAATTTGGGAGCTAAATGTAGTAGACACAAAACTTCGATGGCACCCGTATCAAAAGACATAAGCATAGCGGGTTGATTTGTTTAGAAGTAACGTACGACGTTGTCTGGGTTTGCCCCCGCATTTCTAACCACATACACCTTCGCTGGAGCCCTGTCATTCCCAGCTTGATTACCACGATTGCCTTTGTTGTTCTTCATTCTTGGACAATCCTTTTTGAAGTGTCCCTGATCTCCGCATTCAAAACAAGTAGGCCTCTGACCCGATCCGGTGCCCTTCTGGTTGTTAATGTTGTTGGCAATTCCTGCACTCCTACAGTCACGGGCGATGTGACCGTACTTGTTGCATTTATAGCACTTTGGAGCACACGGACCATCATGGTGGTAATTGCATTTTGGGCATAGGGGCCTAGATCCCCCATATGATTTCTTATCACCTGATCCAGCAGTGTATGCCCTCCCGGTGTTCTGCCTCTTGTTTGGCTGTTGTTGTTGATTCTGATTGCTTCGGGAAGTGTTTTCAGACTTCCTTTTGTTTTCAGCTTGTCTTTCCGCCATGGTACTGACTCTCTTATCCATCAACTCGGTGGCCATTTCGATAGCCTCTTGCATTGTCTTTGGCTTTGAAGCTACGATGTTTCCATGGATCATGTCGGGCAATCCCCCGACATACCTTTCAATTTTATCCGCCTCCTCAGGGAACATTCTAACACACAGTAGTGCTAGCTCTTGAAAACGTTGGTTGTACTTGACCACATCAGTACCTATTACCTTCAAGTTCCACAACTCAGCTTCTAGCTTCTTCATTTCATTTCGTGGGCAATACTTATCAGTCATCTTTTTCTTCAGATTCACCCAAGTCATTGAATAAGCAACATCATGAGTAACAGTCATAACATGGGTATTCCACCATGTCAAGGCTCCTGCTAACAGAGTACAGGTAGCAAATTTGATCTGATTTTCCGCCGAGCAATTGCTTATTCGAAAGACAGTCTCCATTCTTTCAAACCATTGGGTTAACTCAACCACTCCCTCGGTGCCCTTGAAATACAGAGGTTTGCATTTCATGAAATCCTGGTAAGTGCACTCTCGAGTAACGCGTTCAGATCCCCTGACACCCGTTCCCGAAGAATGGCTATCAGTGCCATTCCTAGTTGAGTCACGTGCAGCCAAGGCGGCATTGACTCCTTGATTAATCATAGCTTGGAGTTGGGCATTAGTGACATTAGTGGTTGTGGTTGCTGTTGGGGCTGGTGTTGTCGTGGCCCGTGTTGTCCTCGTGGCTCTTTTTGGTGCCATTTTCTTCAATCATTAGAAAATACAATAACCGTTAGATTTCATAAAATCATAACCACGACATGACATATCCATGATAACTAAAGTGAGATCGCATCACACAGTGAAATGTACAACTAAATTGTAATTAACAATGATATAACCAAATCGACATTCATTCATCACAAATTCGATTTTTAAACATGACATAATACCATCATTCCATATATAACTGGAAAACATACATGATTTGTTCTTGATACAAAATGATCATAATGTTAGGTTACAACAAAAGAAAACATAATAACCCTAAGCCTTACTAGCCGGGATTTCCCCCGTAACACTTAGGGGTCTATATACAAAAAGACGAGCCATAACAAAGTCTACTAAGAACTGCTACCACCATCCTCTGGCAGCTCCGGTAGTGCAGGACCCCCAGTGGGTCCCTGCTGTCCCTGTAAGGCAGTAACCTGCCCCTGCAAGTCATTCACTGTCCCTGTAAGGCTGTCACCTGCTCCTGCAGGGTGGTGACTAGTTCCCATGGAGTGGAATCGTCTCCTCCTCGGTATGTCTGTTAGCAGTCAGGGTATGAATAATCGCTGCTGCGTGTGCGGTCAGCAGCTCTTACTCTATCCATATCTTCCCGCCTCCTGCGGTCTGTTCTCCAACAATTGACATCGCTCTTGCCTTTTCGGTCCGTGATTGTAACTCTGCGATCTCTGCAATCTGCGCATGCCCACTGTGGTGCGTAGCAGATATAACCCCTCCATGAGCTAGATCTGCTCGCATCATCGCTCGTCACCATGGCCTCTCTCGACATCCAGCCTCAGTCTCCTTGAGCTGACCGTGTATGTGCATGAGTACGTTATCCCGAATTAACACATATTGACCGACCGGCCAAATAACTGTCTCTTGCCCCTGCTCATCATCCACCTCGTTGTAAATCTCATCTGTATCTAGTAATAAACCAAGACCTCAAACTCCCTCATGTGGCACCCTACTCTTGTATCGGTGCTAAACGGAGACCTCCCTGTTAAGGTCTCAACAATCTCCTCCCATGAATCTGTAATCCCATATCCAACGTACCTCTCAGGGTCACGTCTAACCTGCCTATCCATAGTGGCAATAAATCCGTAATCTGCCCTAAAACCTCCAGCTGGTCTAGCAGCAGCAGCGGCGGAGCTCTCTCCGACCTCATACCCGGGACCTAGTGCGAGACCTAACCCCATCCGAGGTGGTAGGTTAACCTCGGGTCTGTCAGATGGTAGTAACAGTGGTGGGAATGAAGTAGGAGCTGATGTGGGCGGGAAGGAGGGTGGGGGGGGAGGGGGGGGGGGAGGGGGAGGGGGGCGGGGAGGGTCGGTTGATGGGGCATGGGTGGTGGTGCATCTGGTCTGGTGGGGGAGAGTATGAAAGGTGGTGGTAATGGTAGTGAATGAGAAGTAGCTGCAGCCTCAGCTCTCATCCGAATGGTAGCAGCTCGATAGCCCAATGATCGAATAGTACTAGGAGGTGGTGCTGTCAATACTGGTGAAGGTGGTGATAATGGGACAGGAATCTGTGGTGGTGATGAAGACCATGGAGATAGTGGTGATGCTGGTGGGGAAGATATAGCAAGTAATCTGGCAACCTCAGAATCAGACCATGCTGGTACCGGTAATGGCTCTGGAATAGTAATCCTAGCAGTCATACGGTATGCAGGGTGAGGTGGTGGTGTAGCTGCAGACTCATCGGTCTCAAATGGCTCAGTCTCCTCCGCAGATGGGGCAGTAGCTGGTAAAGCAACAACTACTGGGTAGGCAGGAGCTGAGTGGCTCCTCTCAGCCTCTCGTCCTACATCTCATATCTCATCCTCTCTCATCGATGTCCATATCAGCATCCTCATCCTCCTCAATGTCCATCTCATCATCTCCGTCATCTCCTCCGTCAGCAGAAAAGTCAATAGGATCCTCCTCAGGGTCTCTTCATCGTATCCTCCTCCGGATCTGCCTCAGGATCAGACTCCGGCACATAATCTGGTGACTGTGCAATAGGTGAGGCATCCTCAGCATACGGCTGGTCCTCAGGTGAAGGTGGTGCATATGGGTACTATATGGTATCGGTTAGGTGGAACCTATCATCCGATAAGTCGCTTATATGACTGGTGATCTCTGTGTGTGTAAACCCTTGGTTCGTCCGAATCCGCGACATGATCTGAATCTGAAAATTCTATATAGCTTTATATTGTATTTATTATATAGACTCTTATAGTAACTTATAAATTTATATCTTAACATGTATATCTAAATATGATGCATTAGTTCAACAAAACTAATGCAACAGGCAGTGTATGCATGATTGTTTGCACAATGTACGGTACCGTGTAATTACTTTTGTTATAAAACATCTTTTGAAATGGTTATAGTCCAGCAAAAAACTTTGACCTGGTTCTCGCATAATACACTTGGCTCTTGATTTACAATTGTAACACCCCCAAAAAAAAATTTTGGCGTCGCTGCGGAATAAATTTCGGTCGGGGCGATGTTTCTTTATGGATCAACAAACACATAGTATATAGAACCGACAAAAAGGTCGTTTGAAAACGATACATTGGAGTATCAATGTCAATTGTTACAAATGCCCGTAGCTTAAATTGTTCACTTAATTAAATACAAAGATTTTACAGCCCATAACAGTTAAACAAAATGAAATGCGACAAATCTTGTAATGCGATGACATCCAAATCAAAAACTCCAATGTATCATCGCACCTTGTGCTTATTGATCCCCTGAAAAACATTGCTTTAAAACGTCAACAATATGTTGGTGAATTCATAGGTTTGATAAATCATATATGATAGGACCACAAGATCTCTCAAGTGTATGATAATGCAACAGATGCACTGATATATATAAATGTAATTTTCGTTGCTCTAAGGCTCTTGTCACTGATGCTTGACATGTATGGATGCCAATTTATGGCCGGTTGCCGTGGTGATGTTCTAACCGCAACATACTATGTTCGACATGGTATCGTTCGTTTCACTGGTGTTAGCTAATCACCGAAACGGGGTTGTCAACCCAATAGATCTATTAATAATTCGAATCACAATTTACAGTTCATGATAATGGGCTCAGATATGGGTTATCGCTACTTAGGCAACACGTAATCATAACATGAAACTTAACCACTTGTGTCTATTGTAACGGCATTGCATGTTTTTCTCCCCAAAAACTTCTGTAAAACAAAGCATGTAAAATTGGGGCTATGAACTCACTTGATCGTGAGTTAATGCTAAATTGTATACAAATAACGCGCACCACGCGAATTGATCAAATGCAACCTATTAAATTAAGGTCGTGTTACAGTATGAATACTTAGTCTAACACATTGAATATAATCTTATAGTTGTTACATTGTATATCGTTCGGGCTATCTTAATAATGAGGTATAATGACGTTATGCGAGGAGTTAGGACACTTTAAATCGTAAATCCAACAACTCGTCGAATACGCCATCCGAAGAGGCCCTCATTTATGAAACTCATAGTATTATAGTACTTTGATAAACAAATAATATTCTATATCAGCTCAATCACCATCTAATGGTTTTAGAAAAATTGTGTTTAATTAAGTTATAAAAAACGTTTATATATTACCGTTAGTAAATGGTAACTTTCGCGTTTTTAAACCGATTCTTGCGTTTCTTATGTCCATCTTTTCGTATCAAGCGAGTTATCATAATTTGATATTTTGAATTCGGAACTACCTGGTGAACAGGTAATACTTTTTCTGTTCACCATCAGTGTGAGCTTTTTAAAAATCGTATTTGTGTAGTAAAACCCGTAAATGTGTATTTTTATTCGTTTATGCTCCGTTTTTAACGAATTCTTTCGAGGGATTCTTTCGAGGACGTTCTCGTATTTGAAAGTTCTATATTTTTATGAGGTTTACAAAAATATAACTTTCTGTCATGAATAGTAACTTTTATAAAAATAGTTTTATAAAAGTATTAATTGTCGTAAACTTGCGAAATTCATAACTCGTTCGTTATTAATTGAAAAATTACGATTCTTATCATTTTGGAATCCTAAAAATGTGTATTATTTGTTAAAAATACTAACCCTTGCTGTTTTTAATTTTTATAAAAATGTTTTTATAAAAATTTACTTACGACATCGTTTATTAACGTATAACTCGTTTTTAACGTAACTTTTTCGTTATTAATCCGTTTAACAAGTTTCTTACTTTTTCGGAATCGTCGTGAAATGTATTATCTTGTAAAAATATAAAATGAGTATGTAAAAATTCGGATTTGGGACAGAATGTTTATGCTTGTTTGATAAGTCCATTTTTGATCTTTTCTTTATACTTTATTACTTTTGTATTTTACCACAAGTCTCATATATCATATACTTTATAAATCATACATATGTGATGTCTCATTTGTCCATAATAGTCCTTATGTGTCCAAGTTACTTATGTCAACAAATCCATTAATCTATTTTAAAACCATAACATTACTTAAGTAAACTTAATTTACTAGTTTTCTCAATAATCATTTTTATACATAACCAAGTGTGTACAAGTATATTTCTTTCCATAGGACTTTATTTTAGTGTTATATTAACATGATTAAAAGTCCATAATCAATATTAACATGTCTTATGTATTTCTTTAAGTTGAAACATATTATGAAGTTATGAAAACCCTAATTAATCCATAATCATGTTTACATCAAAACCATATGATACAACATTTTCTCATCCATTTTAACATGATGTAAGTTATAACACAACATATATATAAGTGTGTAAAATGGTCATTTCAAGTATATAACTCATTTTCATGATTAAAACCTAAATGGTGATTTAAGCTAACTAGAAATATCATATGCATAATAATGAAAATTATAGCAACATAAAGAGTTTAAATGGACCTTAAGAAGAATGATGATGATGATGTACAAGTGCTAAACCCTTGTTTAGCCACAAAAACCAAACTTGCACTTTATAAACCCTTAGCTTCCTTAATTAAACCCTAGCTTCCTTTTTCTTGATTATAACTTGGAAATGGTTAACCAATGCTTGCAAATGTCTTAGTACATCTTAGGATATGTGTATATAGAAGTGTAAGGGTTATAGAAAATTTTGTATGGATTTGTGTGGGAGGTGTTTTTGTGCCGTGGCTAAAGATAGAGCAAAAGAGAAGTTTGTGGTTGATTTTTCTAAGTGTTAAGTGATATATGTGTTAGTTGTATGTATATAAGAGGTTCACTTGGTCAAGGAGACATAAGGGTGTCCTAGGGATGGCCTTAGTCATGGTTAGTAGTCAAAGAATGGTAGAGATGGGGGGTATGGTGTGTCATAAAGTGGTAAGGTGTTCATTTGACCATGTTGTAAGACTTATCAAAATTTTCATGTATATATTCATACATGTTGTATGAATTTCGGCAAAACAAAGATATATATGATATATTTATGTAACTTTTATGTATTGGGTATAAAAGTGGGTAAATTTGTTGAGCGTAGAAAAGTTTCGTTGTTCGGGAGTGCCTAAACGCAATTTATCGCGAAACGTAATAACACTTTACGTATCCGATAAAATAAAATGAACAGGTTATTTAATTACCTCAAAAATAAATATATAACTCTTGCTTGATGTAAACATTTAAATTGTTGATGTCCCGTTTAACATTGAAACGCAATTTTTGGCGTACGCGATTTAAACTAACGTTTTACTATTATAAGCAAAACACGTACAATATAAAAATATATAGCACTTTATTGACGTCGTCAAAGACTAGAAAACACAGGGTGATATAGATCCTTCCCCCGTTAAACGAGCCTTGTCCTCCAAGGCTTACAATGCAACACTTGACGGACCGTGTGGTCTTGGTGAGAGTTGTGGATAATTTCTTCTTTAAATGGTCTTCACGTTCCCACGTGTACTCAGGACCTCTCTTGGGAGATCCATCGATACTTATGACCAATGGGATCCGACTTCACTTCAACCGTTTAAAAAACCACTCGTCCACTATTATCTACCAGGTTTCCCTCAACAAAATGAAGTTTGTCCGTCCAAATAAAGTCCATCCAAACCAACGGAACGGCTAATGGTTCGACGGCATGACATTTTTCAATTAGAACATGAAATTGATTATGGACTCTGCTTAATTCTTCTGGAATATCAAGCTTGTTAAGCAACTTCTCCACTTCTCCGACCACTGTTCTATCACCTTAAAAGTCCAACATCCAGGGTTCAACTTCCCCCGTGTGCCAAAACGAACAAACCCCTTTCCAAGAGCGAGACTTAAGCATGACTTGTCCCCGACTTGGAATTCCATTGTTTACCGCTTCAAGTCAGCATAACTCTACTGTCGGTCACGGAGCAGCTTGCATCCTTTGCTTATCTGAAAGATTTACACAGTGGTTTTCTTGGATACTGTTCTGGACGCGAGATTTGAGCTTCTCCAACTTCCAGTCCAACAAACAGGTGATGCGTACACTTCGACCATAACAGTGCTTACAAAATGGTGCGGCCTTGAATGCTAGCGTTGAAGCAAATGTTATATGAGAAACTCGACTAAGGGCAAAATGGTATAACCCCGCCTTTCCAAAGTCTATCGCAAAACAGGCCAATGCAGCATATCTTCGGTGTTTGAATTGTCCTCCTATCAACTTTTAAAAATGCCCGTACTGTTTGGGGATGGTACCAGACTCATATCCAAGTTTTTGTACCAAAGCACTCTGAAGTGGACCTCCAGAAATTGATGCGAATCTCTGTTCACGATCGCAAATGATTGAGACGGGTATCCCATGCCTCGTGACCACTTCCTTTAGGTACAATCTTGCAAGTTTATCCAAAGGATCGGTTTCTCTCATTGGGGTGAAGATCGCAGACTTAGTAAGTCGGTCAACGATCACCCAAATTGTATCATAGCCTTGAGACGACTTAGGAAGCTTAGTAACAAATCCATAGGTGATGTGTCACCACTTCCATTCAGGGATCATAGGTGTGACTAACAATCCTAAGCCTTGATGTTCGCCTTGACTTAGCACAGGTCAAGCACTTATTAACATAAGTGGCTATGTCGGCTTTCATGTTGGGCCACCAGTATAACTTCTTCATGTCTTGGTACATTTTGTCGGAACCCGGATGAATAGAGTATTTCGATTTATGGGATTCGTGCATGATCACAGTTCGTAAATCGCCATAACAAGGTAACCAACTCCTGCACAATTAACACAGTTCATCCGCACGTGTTCCAACTTTGTGTTCTCTAATCACTTCTGGAAATTTAGCATTTTTCACTAACATCCCCCAACTGCTTCACTCTGTTAATGTTCTCTGTGCTTTCGCGCCTCGGTCTGAGCTTTAAAGATCTGTTTGGGAAAGATCTAAACTAATAGTCCTAACCAATGCTACGAACTCTTAGTGGAGTTGCTCCGTACTATTGATCCTATTAAAAGCATCAGCAACGACATTGCTTTCCCGGGTGATAACGAATATCGCAAACGAAATCACTTAATAACACTAACCATCGTCCGTTGCCTCATGTTCCCTCTTTTGATCTAAAATGTGTTGCAAACTCTTGTGATCGGTGAACACCGTACACGTTGGTTCCGTATAAATAATGTATCCAGATCTTAATAGCGAAACAACCATGCAACCGAGATTCTAAATCGTAGAGTCGTGTAGTTCTTCTCATGAATCTTCAACTGACGTGATGCATAAGAAATCACTTTTTCTCTTTGCATCAACACAGCGCCCAAACCCTTCTTTGAAGCGTCGCAGTATGCGATGAAATCTTCGCTTCCTTCAGGTAATGCAAGGATTGGTGCACTACACAACTTTTGCTTCCAGCAATTGAAAAGCTGCTTCTTGTTTAATCACCCCAATTCAAACTTAATCTTCTCTGGGTGACTTGACATAAGTTTTTGGCGATCTTGAAAACCCTTTCGATAAATCTTTCGATAGTACCAGCAAGACTAAGAATTGACGAATCTCTGTTTGGCGACTTAGAGATGCCCCATCCTTAATGGATTCAACTGGCTGGAATCCACAGATATCCATCACTATCGATCACGGTGACCGAGGAATTGTACCTAGGAATCCAAATTTCACATTTTGGAGAACTAACAAACAACTCCTCTAAGTCTTAGCAAATCCAATATTATCTTCATATGCTTTTTCGTGCTCTTGCTCTCTTGGAATAGATCAAAATATCATCAATAAAGACAATTACGAATTTGGTCCAGGGAGGTTTTGACACATCGGATTCCATGAGGTCCATAACACAGCAGGTCGTTTGTCAAACCAAACTGCATTACTGTTGAAATTCGAATGACCATAACGATCCTGAAGGCATCTTCGAATGTTCCTTCCTCCCGAACCCTCAATTGGTAGATGATCCTGATCTTAATTCAATCTCGAGTAACATACTGACCCTATGGAGCTGATCAAATAGGTCATCGATTCTTGGGAGCGGATAACGGTTCTTCACCGTTAATTTATTCAGTTCCCGGTAATCAATGCACATGCCGAATGAACCGACCTTCATCTTTGACAAACCAAGACCGTACTCCCCAGGTGCGCGGACTCTGGGTCTAAAAAGCCTTTGTCGATAGAATCCGTGCAGTTGCTCAGATAAATTCCTTAACCTAAACATCGAATGCGCCAGTGCGATAGGGGTGCCCGTGCCACCGGTGCAGCACCAGGTACCAATCAATTTTGGAAATTCCACTTGTACCGAGTGGAGGAAGACCCGGCAAGTCTAAAGGAATACTTCAGGAAAGTTCTTGAAACGGTGGTACGTTCTCAAGTCCGCTTCTTCTTCCACTTGTCTTCTCGTCTCTTTTTGTAGTAACATTATGCCATAAAGAATAAGAAACCCCCTTTCTCCCATGTACTTTCTGTGTATTAGTGCAGAGAAGATGATGTTTAATCGTGTACACATTTCCTGGGTGCTTCCATCACCGTGTATGATCAAGGTTTTTATTTTTCCAGGGGAGCGAACAATCTTCTCGGCACACGCTAATTACCCTTGGTGCTCCGCCAACCAATCCATAACCGATTATACATCCAAACTAACAGTTCTACCGCATTAAGTTTAGTTAAATTGGTGGTTTAGGAAGAGTTTTAAATGAAGCAACACCTTCAGTATAGTGTTTAACCCGATTATCCTCCCGCGGCTAACTCGACATCATAATAGTGGTCTAGGGTGGATGGTGTGATGTCAATTTTGGGAACTAAATGTGGTAGAGCACAAAACTTCGATCGGCAACCCGTATCAAACTAGATATAAGCATAACGTTGTTTAAAGGAACGTAACCCGCAACGACATTGTCATGGGTTGCCCCCGGCATTTCAACCAATTAACCACGTAGACCTTGCTGATCTCTGTATTCCAGCTTTGAATTACCAGACGGTTTGCCTTTGTTGTTTTTCACCTTGGGACAATCCTTCTGGAAGGTGTCCCCGTTGAACTCCACACTCATAAACAAGTAGGTTCTGACCCATCTGGTGCCCTTACTGTTTGTTATTGTTGGCATTTTCCCGTACCCCTACAGTCCGGTGCGATGTTGACCGTACATGTTGCATTTATAGCACTTTGGAGCACACTGACCCAATCCATGGTTATAATGCATTTAGGGGCATAGGGGCCTAATCCCCCATATGTTTCTTTATCACCTGATCCAGCAGAGTATGCCCTCCGGTGTTCTGCTCTTGTTTGGCTGTTGTAGTTTATTCTGAATGCTTCGGAAGTGATTTCAGACTTCCACTGTTTTCAGCTGTCTTTCGCCATGGTACTGACTCTTTTATCACATCAACTCTGTGGCCATATTCGATAGTGCCCTCTGCAATTGTCTTTGGCTAGAAGCTACGATGTTTCCATGGAACATGGTCGGGCAATTCCCCGACATACCTTTCAAATTTATCCCCTCCTCAGGAACAGTTCTAACACACAGTAGTGCTAAGCTCTGAAAACGTTGGTTGTACTTGACCACATCAGTACCTATTACCTTCAATCCACAACTCAGCTTCTAAGCTTCTTCATTTCATTTCGTGGAGCAAAACATATCAGTCATCTTTTTCTTCAGATTCACCCAATCATGAATAAGCAACACATGATAACAGTCATCCATGGTATTCCACCTTGTCAAGGCTCCTGCTAACAGAGTACAGGTAGCAAATTTTGATCATGATTTTCCGTCGAGCAATTGCATATTCGAAGAACACAGTCTCCATTCGTTATCAAACGCAATTGGTTACTCAACCAACTATCCCCCTTCGGGGCCCTTGTAAATACAGAGGTTTTGGCATTTCATGAATCCTGGAAGTGCACTCTCGATAACGCGTTTCAAATCCCTGACACCCTATTCCAAAAAAAAAAAAATAAAAACGAAAAAAAATAAGTAAAAAAAAAAAAAGAAAACTGAAAGGCTATCATTGCCATTCCCTGGTTGCAGTCACGTGCTGCCAAGGCGCACTGACTCCTTGATTGATCATAAGTTTTGATTGGAGCAATATATTGACATACAGTGGATGTGGAAGCTTTTGGTGGGTGGGGGGTTGTTTGTCGTGTCTCTGTTGTCCTCGGTGGCTCTTTTTGGTGCCATTTTCTTCATCAAAAGAAAATACCAAAACCGTTAGATTTCATAAAAATCATAACCACGACAATACATAATCCATGATAACTAAATGAGATCGCATCACACAGTGAAATGTACACTAAATATGTAAAAAACAATGAAATAACCAAATCGACATTCAATCATCAACAAAATTCATTTAAACATGACATAATACCATCATTCCATATATAACTGGAAAACATACATGATTGGTTCTTGATACAAAATGATCATAATGTTAGGTTACAACAAAAGAAAACATAATAACCCTAAGCCTTACTAGCGCCGGGATTTTCCCCCAGTAACACTTAGTAGGCTAAATACAAACCTACTACCATAACCAAGTCTAATCAAAGAACTGCTACCATCAATCCTCCTGGCATCTCCGTTAGTGCATGGGAAAACAACCCCCCCCCATGGGACCCTGCTGTCCCAGGTAAGGCAGTAACCAGCCCCTGCAATGTCACACCTGTCCCTGTAAGGCCTGTCACCGTGCTCCTGCATGGGTGTGACTAGCCTGGAGTGGAATCGTCTCCCTCTGTAGGTCTTACAGCAGTCAGAAGTCTGAATACTCTGCTGGCTAATGAGCCCGAAAGTGAGCGGTCAGCAGCTCTTAACTCTCTCATCTCTTCCCGCCTCCTGCGGTCCGTCTCCAACAAATCTGACTCGCTCATCTGCCTCTAACCGGTCCCGCTTGTTGTAACTCTGGCGATCTCATGCCATCTGCGCAGCAACTGGGGTGAGTAGATATATAACCCCTCCATGAGCAAGATCCGCGTCGCATGCCATATCGCTCAGTGCCCTTGCCTCTCTCTGCATCCCAGCCTCAGTCTCCATGAGCTGACTGTGTATGAGCAGAGTACGTCTAATCCCGAAACACATATTGAACCGACCGCCAATAACTGTCTCTGCCCCTGCCATCATCCAACCTCGTGTAAAATCTCATCTTGTATCTCGCTAAACCAAGCGACTCAAACACCCTCATGTGTGCATCCCAACTCTGTAAGTCGGTGCTAACCGGAGCTCCCTGTAAAGTCTCAACGATCTCATCCCATGCATCTGTAATCCCATATCCAACGTACCTCTCAGGGTCACGTCTAACCTGCCTATCCATAGTGGCAACAAATCCATAATCTGCCCTAAAACCTCCAGCTGGTCTAGCAGCAGCAGCGGCGGAGCTCTCTCCGACCTCATACCCGGGACCTAGTGCGAGACACTAATCACATCCTAGGTGGAAGGTTAACCTCGGTCTGTCAGATTGTAGTAACAATGGTGGGAAAAGAATTAGGAGCTGAAAGTGCATGGGTGGTGGTGCATCTGTTCTATGTGGGGGGAGTATTAAAGGTGTATATGGTAATGGTAGTGAATGAGAAGTAGCGTGCAAAGCCTCAGCCTCTATCCGAATGGTAGCAACTCGATAGCCCTAATGATCGAACATATTACTAGGATTAGGTGCTGTCAATAACTGGTAGAAGGGTTGTGATTAATGGGACAGGGAATCTGTGGTGGTGATGAAGACCATGGATATAGTGGGTGATTGCTGGTGGAAGATATAGCAAGTAATCTGGCAACCTCAGAATCAAGACCATGCAGGTACCGGTAATGGCTCTGGAATCGTAATCCTAGCAGTCATACGGTAATGCAGGATGAGTGTGTGTGAGCCTGCAGACTCATCGTTCTTCGAAATGGCTCAGTCCCTTCCCGCAGATGGGGCAGTTAGCTTGTAAAAGCAACAACTACTGGGTAGGCAGGAGCTGAGTGCTCCTCCTCCGCCTCCTCGTCCTCCATCTCATCATCCTCATCCTCCTCATCGATGTCCATATCAGCATCCTCATCCTCCTCAATGTCCATCTCATCATCTCCGTCATCTCCTCCTGTCATCAAATAGTCAATAAGGATCCACGCTCAGGGTCCTCATCTCACCTCCTCCGGATTCTCCTCAGGATCAGACTCCGGCACAGCCAAACTAATCTGGTGAAACTTTGTGCAATAGGTGAAGGCCCATCCTCAGCATACGGCTGGTCCTCAGGTGAAGGCGGTGCCTCTGGGCAAACTCAATGGATCATCGGCTCTATGTGAACCTATATCCGATTCAGTCTTATATAGACTGGAGATCTCTGTGTGAGTTGTACCCCTTGGTTCGTGCCTAAATCCCGACATGACTGAATCTGAAATTCAAAATATAGCTATATTAGTATTTAATATAGAGACTCTTATAGTAAAATACATTTATATCTCAACATTATATCAAATATGAATGCATCTTAGTTCAACCAACTAATAGCAACGGCAGTGTATGCATGAATGTATTCACATATGTATGTCCCGTGTAAAGTCCTTTTGTGTTATAAAACATCTTTGAAAATGGTTAAGTCCCAGCAAAAACCTTTGGACCTGGTTTCTCTATAACCTTGCTCTTTATACCAATCTGTAACACCCCCAAATTTGGGTCGTCGAGCGGAATATGGGTCCGGGCGTGGTTACTTTATGATCAACAACACAAGAGAATAATAGAACGACCAAAAAGCTCGTTTGAAAACGATACATTGGATTAACAAAGGTCATTGTTACAAAAGCCCGTAAGCTTAACTGTTCACATTAATCAATCTCAAAGATTTTCAGCCACATAACAGATAACAAAATTGAAATGGCACAAAATCATTAATGCAAGACATCCAAATCAAAACCACAATGTATCACATCGCAAACCTTGTGCTTAATGATCCCCTGAAAAAACATTGCATTAAAAACTCTACAATAGTGTTGGTGAGATCATAGGTTTGTATAAATCATATATATAGGACCACAATATCTCTCCAAGTGTAGAATAATGCAACAGATGCAGATATCATATAAATGTAATTACGTTCTCTAACTCATGACAGCTGATGCTTGACATTTATGGATTCCCAAATAATGGCCGTTTTCCCTGGAGATGTTCTAAACAACCGCAACATCCTATGTTCGAACATGGTATACGTTCGTTTCATGGGATTGTAGCTAATCACACCGCACGGTGGTTGTCAAACCCCACAGATCTATTATAACATTCGCGCTCACAATTATACAGTTCAATGATAATGGGCTCAGATATGGTTACGCTACATAGGCAACACGTAATCATAACATGCAACTTAACCGAGCTTTGTGTCTAATTGTAAAGGCATTGTCATGTTTTTCACCCAAAAACTTTGTAAAAAAAAGCAATGTAAGAAATGTGGGTCTATTGAACTACACCTTGAAATTGAGTTAATGCTAATTGTATCACTAAATAACGCGCCAAGTAAACGGCGAATTGATCAAATGCAACCTAATTTAAATCAGGTCGTGTAAGTACTGAGTACTTAGTCTACCAAACATTGAATAGTAATCTAATAGTTGTTACAGATTGTACTAATACGTTTCGGAGCTATATCATAATTAAGAGGTCCATTACATGACGTTCGAGATTAGGACACTTTAAAATCGAAAATCTCCAACAACATCGTTCTGAAACCGCCATCCGAAGAGGCCTCAATTATGAAACTCCCTAGTAATAAAGGTACTTTTGATAAAACCACATAATATTCTAATACTCAATCACCGAAAGAAAACTAATGGTTTTAGAAAAAATTGTGTTTAATAAGTACAAACGTTTATAATTAACCGTTTAGTAAAAATGCGTTACTTCGCGTTTTAAAAAACACCGATTCCACATTTGCTTTTCTTATGTCCATCTTTTCGTATCAAGACGAGTTATCATAAATTGATATATTGAATTTCGGACCCTCACTGGTGAACAGTAACTTTACTGTTCACTACATTCAGACTGGGCTTTATAAAAATCGTATTTGTCGTCTGTAAAACTCCTAAAAGTCGTATTTTATTCGATATAAAGCTCCGTTTTTAACGATTCTTTCGAGGACGTTCTCGTATATGAAAGTTTCTATAATTTTATGAGTTTACAAAAATATAACTTTCTGGTCATGAATAGTAACTTTTATAAAAATATTTTTATAAAAGTATTATTTTGTCCGTAAACTTGCGAAATTCAGAACTCGTATCGTTATTAATTGAAAAATTACATTCATATCATTTTGGAATCCAAAAATATGTATTATTTGTTAAAAATACTAACCTTATGCTTGTTTTTAATTTTTATTAAAAATGTTTTTTATTATAAAATTTACTTATGACAATCGTTTTATTAACGTATAACTCCGTTTTTTAACTAAACTTTTCGTTTTAATCCGTTTAACAATTTCGTACTTTTTCGGAATCGCGTGAAATGTATTATCTTGTAAAAATTATAAAATGAGTATGTAAAAATCGATATTGGTAACAGAAGTGTTTATCTTGTTTGAATGAGTCCAATTTTTTGATCTATTCTTTCTTTATACATTATTACTTTTGTTAATTTACACAAGTCTCATATATCAATACTTTATAAATCATTACATATGATGTCTCAATTTGTCCAAATAGTCCTTATGTGTCAAGTTACTTTATGTCAACAATCCAATAATCTATTTTAAACCATAACATTACTTAAGTACACTTAATTACTAGTTTTCCTCATAATCATTTTTATACATAACCAATTGTGTACAAGTAAAATTCTTTCCATAGGACTTGTTATTTTATGGTTAATATTAAACAGATTAAAAGTCCATAATCAATATTAACATTTCTTATGTAATTCTGTAAAGTTGAAACATATTATGAGTATGAAAACCCTAATAATCCCCTAATCATGTTACATCAAAACCATATGATACAACATTTTCTCATACATTTTAACATGATGTAAAGATTATAAACAACACAACATATATATAAGTGGAAAAATGGTCATTTCCAGTATATAACATCATTTTCATGATTAAAACGCAAATGTGATTTAAGCTAACTAAATATCATATGCAATAATAATAGAAAATTATAGCAACATAAAGAGTTTAAATGGACCTTAAGAAGAATGATGATGATGATGGTACAAGTCTAAACCTTGATCTCCACAAAACCAAACTTAGCACTTTTTATAAACTAGCTTCCTTAATTAAAACCCTACTTCCTTTTTCTTGATTATAACTTAGGAAATGGTTAACCAATGCTTGCAAATGTCGTTATACAATCTTAGGATATGTGTATATAGAAGCGTAAGGGTTATAGGGAAAAATTTGTATGTAATTGTGTTGGAGGTGTTTTTGTGCGTGGCTAAAATAGAGCAAATAGAGAATGTTGTGGTTGATTTTTCTACGTGTTAAGTGATATATGTGTTAGTTGTATGTATATAAAAGGTTTACTTGGTCAAGGAGACATAAGGGTGTCCTAGGGATGGCCTTAGTCATGGTTAGTAGTCAAAGAATGGTGGAGATGGGGGGTATGGTGTGTCATAGAGTGGTAAGGTGTTCATTTGACCAAGTTGCAAGACTTATCAAAATTCTTCACTGATATATATCATACATGTTTGTAATAATTTCGGCAAAACAAAGATATAAAAGATCTATTATGTAACTTTTATGTGGTTAAAAAACAAATTAGGGTAAAAAGATTGGTATTTGTTGAAGCGTAGAAAAGTTTTCGAGGTTCGGGAGGGCCTAAAACGCAATTTATCCGCGAAACGTATACACTTACGTATCCGATAAAAATAAATGAACAATGTTATTAATTATCCTCAAAAAAATTAAATAACCCTTTGCTTGATGTAAAGCATTTTATTTTTTGATGCCCGTTTACATTGAACTCTAATATTTTGGCGTAACGCGATTTAAACATTAACGTTTACTATTTTAAGCATCAAACCACAGTACAATAATAAAAATAAATAGGCACATTTAATGACGTCGTCAAAGACTTGAAAACACAGGGTGTTAGAAGAGAGTTTGTAGATGATATTGATAAAGGTTAACCAGAGGTAATTGGTGAATGCAACTAAAGCAAGAGGATCGGAGAGGTTAACTTCATGCCATCAAACGAACTTCATTGCATGTCTTACGTGTTAGTTGCAGGTAAGCATGAACTGATCAACATTGGGAGTATGCAAGTCATTCACCAATTTAACATCAGTAACAAATTGCTCCTTTCACAGAAGAGTGTTTAAAAACTTGTGTTAACTTGAAATTGCACCAATGGCATCTTGCAGATTTCATATCATTGAGTAACAGAGTGAACTCAAGTAGTACTCCCATGTAAACGACTCTCCTTTCTTATGTAAGTGAACTTATCAAAATTCTCCATACAGCTGTACATTCACGTTCTATGTTTTGTTAATGGCGTTCCTCTGCATTAGTCAGTTTAATCTTCTCCCAAAGATCTTTTGAAACACGATGTTGACTCACCAGAGCATAGATTTCGAGTGGAAGGCTTGGAGAATGATGATTATTGCTTTGATGTCACAATCATCTTTGAATGGCTCAGCGGGATCCAGTTCAATATATTCCTTAAGCCTTGTTACACATCCTCAGTGATTTAAGGCCAACGAGTATCTTTTTCAACAGAGGCAAGAATCATTCCTTCATGAGGTCTTTCAAACATATACAGTTACAATTCGGCTCTTCCAAGAATCATACAAGTTGTTTTTTTTCACGCATTGGAGGTTTGTTGACTCCTCCCTTAAAGTGTGAAGAGACTTATCGGCAAGAGTCGTCATTTGGTATCAAAAGATTACAAATTGATTCGATCGTGTTTGGTAGATAAGAAATAGGTTTTGGTTATGTGAATGTTGAGTTTTGAAATGAAACTACAACATAATTTACATTTCTCGACTAAACCAGAAAACAAGTTAATGTTCACGTGATTTTACAAGTCAATGAAATAACCGTATAATTTAGAAATTTGGTAGTAGTTTCCCCCTTAAATGTGAATTGACTAGTTCGGTGACAATGAAATTGCCTAGATCGGGTTGTCTTTGTTCGGTTGACAAAGGACGAAACTAGTTTCGGGTTTCCAACTAGAGTAAAACCATCGAATCGGAGATATTCGTAGTTTCGATTGAACTTGTTCGCTTCATAACTGTAAACCTCGTTCGGTTTTCTTACTCGATCAACTTAGTTTTGGTTCCAACAGTAGAAAACTCGTATCGTGGAGTTCAAGTATTTCGATGTAACTCGCTCGTATTTCAAACTGTGAAACAATCGTTCGGTTTCTACTCGAACTAACTAGTTTCGTTCTAACTGAGTTAAATCTTGTCCGGTTACTAACTAGTTAGCAATCGTTCAGATTCCCACTGACAGGAGTCTAGTTTTGGTTCAAACACAGAAGAACAAGTTCGAGGAATTCTCAATTGATCGGACTTTACTCGATCGGGAAAGAGTGACCCATGTCGGTTTGTACTCGTTCGGTTCAACTACTACGAAACGACAACTTCCTCAAAACTCAAAAAGACATATTTTTGAATGGTTTTTTGTAAGCAAAAATACCTTGTACAACTAGTGTTTACAACCCTATAGAACAAAAAAAATTAAAACTTTAAGGTTTTTACACCAAAAAATTTTGAATCAAAAAATTTGTTCTTTATAAAGATTTTGAACACAAATCACAAGATAAATACAAAAACTAAACACACCACTCATAGAATTCAAGCATATCCCTTGAAGAAACATGTAATCTAATGATCTACCAAGAACAAGAGAGAGAGATGTGGGTTGTGATGTTTAGTGAGAAAAAGTATATGGAATGGATGATTTTATTACTATGTGGAAAATGTAGAAGAAATGAAAATAACCAACCCTTCTCCAAGGCTAGGAGAGGGCTTATATAGTTATATGATGGCCGGCCCATGGGCTATGATGGGCTTCCCATGGGCCTTGGGCCGGATTAGCTTCTATACTTAACATGACACAATCTACGAGCTAAGACCTATTACAACTTGGAAGTGACCGACACTTTTTGTGTTTCCAACAATCTCCCCCTAAGGGAGGTCACTCCATTTTACAAAACTTTAAGCCTAGCATACAATGCTTTGTCTTTAGTCTTTAGCTCGTCCTTTTGACATTCTCCTGTGAGTATGTTGTAGTGATCATTGATTTCTGGATTGAGCTTGTTTCTTGAACTTGTATTTGACATTGTGATCTTGAGCATCTTGAGATCATCAACCAAGCACAATCTCTTCGCCATCTTGAAACTTTTCCATCATGTGGATTTGTGATTTCTGAACCAACATGCTCATACCTTTCTTGAATGGTTGACTTGAAAAACTTTAATGCTACGTGATCCGCTCAAACTATACCTTAAAATATATATAATATAATAAAATATAAAATATATAGTAAGAATGGTCTATAAGCAG
>BQNB010070358.1:0-33150 GCA_026074375.1 Tanacetum coccineum
AAAATCTCACTTGAAAGGATTCAAGTGAGTAGATCTAAGGTAAATAAAATTCGGAACCTACGCTATTCCCCGCGCAATGGCGCCAAAAACGTTGATGAGGTTGTAAATCCCACTTCAGTTTTACAACTCTCTAGTCAGTGTACCTAACCGTTGTAGTGTAGTATAGGCAAGACACGGGGGTTGTTATCGCTCTCTTGGGGAATAGCACTATGAAGGTCCAAACTAAATGTAACTAAGATCTAGAAGATTGGAAGAAGAATATTTTTTTGTATTTTTATAATTTCTAAAAGCAAGTAAAATCTCGGGGTTTGAAGGTGGTTTGTTTTAAACTACTAACTAACTAATTATACTAATTAAGAGACGAGAATTAGTATGATAAGGGATTAGTGTTTACTTAATCATGCATGTACTTGGTATGCTTTTCTTAACTATATTGCCTTGTCACACTTGTGATGTATGTGTAAGTATTTCCGAGAAGCATGACGAATTACACGAAAACGCCGTCTACGTGATACCTTGCCAGGGCAACGCACGTGCAAGGTAGTATGAAGACTATTACACGGCCCCTAAAGAGATATACGCGCATTAAAATACTTAAAGGGGATCATCCACATATGGGTAAGGTAGTATGAAGACTGTTACCTATCCTTTCTACACAATCATGCCGCTCTAGATCTTCGATACACTTAAGTAACTAGGGTTCTAGAGTCTAAGCATGTACATACATCAACAAGAAGCAATATAATTAAGATCTACATATCAATCCACATGCAATCATAAGCAAACACTTAAAAGATCTAGCCTAGCATGTTCAAGATAGAAGAAGCACAAATATCAATCAAACAATAAGACATATTGAAAGATGAAGGATAAAAGAACTTCACTATTATGAATCAAGCAATTAGAGATGGTATAGAAGGGTTGGAAAACCCTAAAATACTCCTAAAATCTGGTACAAGTCGACCTCCCATGAACTAACCCTAACTCTCTATGATAATGTATATTAAAACGTAAAATTGAGTTTGTATATATAGAATTCAGGGCGCGACGGCGTCACATATTCTCCAAACGCCGTCCCTACGCTAGGGTTTCTAGGGCTTCATATTTGACGACTGATCCAGATGGCGTCATCTCTTTTCCAAACGGATCCAGATGGCGTCACAAGCAATCCAGACGCCATATCCACCTTCTATAAATCAATCTTCAAGCCCTTTGTTGTGCCAAATTGAAATCTTGTCTCATTTCTTCCAAAATAAAGCCCAAGTCACATGTATTTCCTCCAAATGTCTTCCAAGTGCTAAAAATGCAAAAAGAAACGATTAAGCATCTATTTGAAGCATTTTTGCATGATTATAAGGGTAAAATGACTCCGAAATAGTGTATAAAATTACACCTCATCAACTAGCACTTCACAATAAGTGTTTGTATTCTCTCTTTCTCTCAGGTGTATAATGAATTATAACAATATGGGAAACAGAAAAATTTAATACTCATTACCTGTCATAGCATATACATTACCATAGGCTTGATGAAAGATCAAACCTCCACCGCTAGGCGTAAGTACTAAAAATCACTATCAAAGAGGTCTTAAAAGGGTCGTGGGGTGTAGGTGTAATATGATAACATGGAAACGGAAATAGATGGAAAATATTTGGGGAGTGACTTTTTGGGTGAATTTGTGGTGAAGTGGTGAGTTAATTACTTATATAAATACACGTTGGTTTGGTTGCTAAGCCAAAGACTCGACCACTTGGACTAAGATGTACAAACTCTACACAACTTTACATCAGACTCTTTATTTTTCTTTTCTTGACTCTATGATAAACATAAACGCAAATGGTAGCCCGTACATTTTTTTTCTCTTTTTTTCTTTTTTTTCACTCCTTTTATTCTCTATATTTTTTTTATTTTTTATTTTTTTTCGTACACTTTTGTCCTACTATTTGCAACATATTATACATCACATGGGGTTTATTCATTCGTCCCAAAACTGTATATACAAGGATAAGGAATTAGCAACCATGTACTCTAATAATTAACTAGGGTTAACACAACAATGTACTAAGAGCGAGTACATACAAGGTTCGGCTTTTTGGGTGTAACAATTGGTTCAAGGGTAACAAAATTCACTACTACATACTTCTGGAATAGTCTATTCAGGAATTCCTAGGAATTCCCTTTCGGTCGTCTCGTAATACATAAATAGAAGAAACATGAAAAGGATAGGCTTAAAGGGTTTCACTAGGGGAATCATGCACTAAAAATGAGTGTGAAGCAAGGATGTGAGGATAGTTATACAGTCGAGGTGACCATAATAACAATTACATGTTTAAAACATGGGTTAATCCTACTGCCTCTTATCATTTAGCAAATCCTAATACTCACTATGCGGTCTCGGGATGCATCACTAAAGCAAGTTCTAGAATTTAATACACTACCGGTACACTCTCATATAATTTAAACCGATACCAATGCTCCAGAAAAGGCGACACAACCACACATGCACGGACAAATCCATGAACGCGACACATATAATTGCACACTCCTTAACTCGAGAAAGCTAAAGGTATAAATTATCTTGGGTATCAAAGATGGATACCCGAATTCCTAATGATCTAGGGGCGAACATCACAATTTGGGGGTGGAATTTTTTTGAGTGGAAGGGTTTTTGTGCTAGTCGTATAATTCCCTATCCAATGAGACACTAATAGTACTAAGTTTCACCGGTATGTGCCACAAAATTTTTTAAAGTTGGGTCAAAATTACCTTCTACGCTATGTTTCGGTATATTACTCATCATTTAAAGGACAAAGCAAATGCCAAATGAAAGAATAGTTTCTAAGGTTTTTATTTCCCCCATACACTTATTACGAACATTGTCCCTAATGTTCTACAAAGTACCCGTAAACGAATAAAGGGAAAAGAAAAAGAGTGAAAGAAACTAGTACTCCCCTAGTTTTGCTCAAATTTGGAGAAGAAACAAAAGATCCCAGCTAAATCGTCATTCAAGAATCGTCCACATGAAACTCCTAAGAACTCTCAGGCTTCTCCTTATCAAATATAACCTGCAAATCAAAGACAAGATGCAACTATACCAAGCGTAAAATCCACGGATGAATGATACAACTATATGATTTAGGTTTTTGACACTACCAAAATAATTAAAGGATAGGATGAATGTGTTAATGTAATTGTGGTTTCCTGTAGATTTTAAGCAAAATATAAATTCCAGAAATTATACAAAATTTTCAAAAATTACGAAAATACGAATTTTTACTGTAGCGGGGTGGCGAACCTGTCAGGAAAAACCCTGACGCCGTCTTCACGTATTGTAAAGATTTTGTTCTTTTCTTGAAAATTTCCTACACGCAAGTCCTATTAATATTTTCTAAAAATGGTTCTTAAGACGAAGTTAAAAACAAAACAAGCATGATCACAAGATATTATTTTCAAACAATAAAAACAAACAATAGAGAATTAATGTTAGGAATAAATCTTCACAAGACTTAACACTACCAAAAGTATTAATTGAGTTAGTACTGCTAGTACAAACTTAGTACTGCTAGTATTAATTAATACTGTTAGTAGAAATAGTTAGTACTGCTGATGGTCAAAGCTGCTGAATTGAAGATAAGTATGCATGGAGATTATTATGGGATGCTGGTAACTGATCCTAAAAGATAGGTAGTTAGTTTTGTAAAGGACTCCTTGTGTTCTATAAAAGGAGATCCTATGTTTAGTATATAATATACTTTTTCAGGAAATAGAAATACTCTTAGAGAAAGATTTGTAATAGCTTCAAGGTTTGTAACCCCAGTACTTCAAGAGTACTCGTATTATTCTAATAATATTGAAGCAGTTTGTTTATTGTTCATTGTTTGTTTGGTTATCACTGTTTCATTGATAAACACCTCTAGCTAGAGTAAATCATAAGAGTAGATTCCGCATAACATTTTTGGTATAACATACAAAGTCTCAACCATTGTTATTTTGGATTCATCCAAGGTAACAAACACTTTACTACGTAAAGAATTGATCAAGGCGTGTGATCAACAAGTGGTATCAGAGCCTGTGCTTTGAGAAACTTTGATCTAGGAACAATGGAGTTGGAAAATCCTCAGAACAATGCGTTGGCAAAGCTTCCCATGCTTAAACCAGGAGAGTATGAGATGTGGAAAATCAGGATCAAGTAGTACTTTCAGATCCAAGATTATGCATTATGAGAGGTAATAGAAAATGGAAATTCGTGGGTACCTATTCCTGTTACAGCACCAGAATCTGGCCCATCAACAGCATTGAAGATGACTGTGCCCTCTACTACTGAAGAAAAGATTTGCAAAAAGAATGATGTAAAGGCTCAAAGTCTTTTGCTCATGGAACTGCCCAATGAGCATCAACTTACCTTTAACCAGTATGTTGATGCTCAATCAATGTTTGTTGCCATTAAAGCTAGATTTGGAGGGAATGAAGCAACAAAGAGGACTCAAAAGGCGCCTACGAGCAACAGTAGATGAAAACTTTAATGCTTCAAAACTCAGAATCACGTTGATCTATCTTTAACAGGCTTCAAAGCTTGAGTTAGTATAATTTTGACACTAATTTTGCATTTAAGTGCAGGGTGTAGTTACTCCTCCTGAAGATCTAAATGTTAAATTTTTGAGGAGCTTACCTTCTGAGTGGGATACTCATGTGGTTGTCTGGATGAACAAACCTGACTTTGATACTATAGGTTTGGATGGTTTGTACAAAAATTTTAAAATTGTTGAACAAAAGATTAAGAGATCTACTGGTGCTATCAATGATGAAAAGAACTTGGCATTTCTAACCACTACAGGTGCAAGCAGTATTAATAATATTAATACTGTTAATCCTGAAGTTAGTACTGGTACCACCAAAGTTAATACTGCCAGTACTGAAACTAGTACTGCTAGTTTTAGTGATGCCACAGTATATGCCTTTTTGTCTACTCAACCACAAGGGTCTCAACTAGTTCATGAAGATCTTGAGCAACTTCATGATGATATTTGTGAAGAAATGGATCATAAAGTGGAATATGGCACTCTAAGCATGAGGGCAAGAAAGTTCTATCAGAGAACTAGAAGGAAGATCATCATTGGTGGAAGCAATACTGCTGGATGTGATAAATCAAAGGTAGAATGTTTCAACTGCCATAAAATAGGACATTTTGCCAGAGATGCCAGAGCAACCCAGGGTAAAGACAACAGAAATTGGAATCAAGGTGGCTCATCAAAGGCAGTAAGGATTGAAGATGCTTCTGAAAAAGCAATGTGTGCTATAGATGGTGCTGGATTTGATTGGAGTGACATGGCAGAGGAAGAAATTCAAGCAAACATGGCTCTCATGGCATTCTCAGATGCTGAGGTATCAAATGATAAATCTTGTTCTAAATCTTGTTTGCAAAATTATGAAGCTCTAAAGAAACAGTATGATGATTTACTTGTTAAATTAGATGATACTGCTTTTAAAGCTTCTACATACAAAAGAGGTTTATCAATTTTAGAAGGGCAAATTCTTAAATATAAAGAATCTGAAGTTCTTTTTTCTGAGGAAATTGCTTTGCTTAAAAGAAGTGTAGGTCACAAAGAGTATCTAATGGGATTACTTAAGACTGAACTTGAAAAGGTTAAGGAAGAAAAGGAGGGTTTTGAGTTTAAAATTGCAAAGTTTGAAAAATCATCAAAAGACTTAGATCAGTTGTTAGCAAGTCAGATAACTGACAAAAGCAAAAAGGGTTTTGGTTATAATGCTGTCCCCTCACCTCATCCTTTGATTCTAAATAGACCAACATCCTTAGATTTATCTTATTCAGGTCTACAAGAATTCAAACAACCTGAAGTAAATGAGTATGGTCACATAGGATACAAGTGTAAAGCCTACCTAAGCCTAATAAATACCGACTGTATGTGATAAAGAGTCTGAAAATTCTAAGGAGAATATTGATGACTCTTTAAAACAACAACAAAATACTGACTCTAGCTCTGTTAAGTCTCCACTTAAGGTAGACAAAGATTAGAAAGAAAAGTTTTTCTGTCCTGCTAATCAAGTTAGAGTAGAAGCATCTAAGAAAGCTAGAGAGAATAATGATGCTCCAATCATTGAAGATTGGGTGTCAGGTGATGAGGATGATGTTGAGTCTATCCCTAAACTTGAAAAGAAAACTGTTATACCTACTGTTACTAAGAAAGAGTTTGTTAAACCTAAAACACCAGTTAGGAGGTCAGTTAGGTATGCAAAAATGTATAGGTCACAAAGACCTAAAGGAAACCAAAGAAATTGGAATGGTCAAAAATCCAATCAATTAGGATGTAACTTTGTTTTTAATAACAAGGCATGTTTTATCTGTGGAAGTTTTGAGCACATTCAATACAGTTGTCCTAATGTTCACAAATGTATGGTTCCAAGAGCAGTCTTAATGAAGACTGGCCTAAAAACTGTTAATAATGCAAGGCCAGTTAATACTGTTAGGTCTGTTAACACTGCCAGACCTTTTAGTACTGCTAGGTCTTTTAATACTGTTAGGCCTTCTTATACTGCTCACCCAAAATCACCAGTTCATTGTGCTAGACCAAGGACACATTTTCAAAATCAAGCACAATCAACTGTTCAAAGGCCCCTTTACAAGAGAACAGCATTAACAAAAAGGTCTTAATCAAAATGTTTAATATACTGGTAATACAAAACTGTTAATACTGGTAGGCAAAATGTTAATACTGTCATGGTAAGGGGATTTAATGCTATTAAGCCCTCAGCATGTTGGGTTTGGAAACCCATCAAACCCAATAGTGCATCACTGGTTTTTAACAAATATAATTACATTGATGCACGAGGCAGATCCAAGTCAGTAATGGCTTGGGTCCCCAAAGATAACTAACTTCATAAGTTTTGTGTGCAGAGTAATTCACAGCTAAATGATAAAGGATTTGTTGATAGTGGATGCTCAAGGCACATGTCTGGAAACATAGCCCATCTTTCAGATTTCAAAGACTTTGATGGAGGATATGTTACTTTTGGTGGAGGAGCAAATGGAGGCAGAATTACTGGCAAAGGTACCATTAAAACTGATAAACTTGATTTTGATGATGTATACTTTGTCAAAGAGTTAAAGTTCAATGGTATGTGCTTAATTACACATACTATTTTCCATTAAAAACGGACTTAAAAGACTAAAAACGTACCAAAGATACATTGTATTTGTATGTTTTGCATTTGAATTGTGCAGGAACGGATATTCAAAAAGAAAGCCAAAAACGACCAAACCAAGCACGGGATGGAAAAGACAAATTCAATCCGAAGCCAAAGTCAGTCAAAGTCAAAAGTCAGCCACATGAAGAAAATACAACTTAAGGGACTAAAATTGCCAAACCTCAAGTTGTATTACAAGAGTTAAAAGACAAGGGTTGAAATTGCAAACCGGGCGAAGTTTGTTATAAGAGATGAGGGGCCAAAACTGCCAACCTACCCAAAACCAATTTCCCGCCCAACAAAACCCAGGTACAGAGTAGGGATGTCTTCCCATACCTTCTCCCTGCAAAACACTCAACACCCTAGATAAATCATTTCAACCACTCCACTATTTCCCCCCCCCCCAGCTGTATAAGTGCCATGTTGGCAATCCCTCACCACTTTCCAAGCTTTTCGATGGCTGTGATTGACTCCAAAGAAGCACAAAAGAAATTGAAGGCTGGGATTTGTTTTAGAATCACCTCACACAACAAACACACTTGGTTTTTGTCTCTACAAAGAAACAACAGAAGAAAGAAAGAAATAGAGTCCCCAAGAACCAAGACCTTAATTCGTTTTAGTATAAATAGGGCCATTGTAACCCAAGTTGGAGGAGTTAGTTTTTAGTTTTTAATATCTTAGAAAATCTTAGCTTAATTTTCAGTCATTTACAGCTATTTGTACTTTTTCTTTCAGCTTTGTACTAATTTCCTGTTGAGATTTTATGTTAAAATCTAATTTTTAAAATTCCAAGTTCTCACTTGCTAACTAGTGCCTAATTGCATTTGAAAAGCTTTCAAAGGAGCTTGTTTATAAGCTGTTTTTGTTTAGTGAAAAAAAAAGATAAGTAGTTAAGAGAAAGTAACAAAAATCACTCTCAAATACACCACAGCTTATTTTATGGATGATAAGCCAGTTCTGGATGGGCTTATGGACATTACTAGCTTGTCTTTGACAAGCTAGAGCTTGTAGATCAGCTTGTAAAAGCTTAAGCAGCCCTGTTTAAGCAAGGGTGTTGTAAGTCTCTCTTTTCGTCTACGATTTCTTACTTAATTGTAGAACTGCTATAAGCTTATTTGTTACTTAGTATTTCTTATGTTATGCTTATTAGTTGTTTAGAAGTAACTTATCCTGCTTAGATTTCAGTTCAAAAATGATTTGTACAACTTTCCTAGTTAGTACTGGTAGCATGTGTAGTTAATACTGTTAGATTAATTTAGCTTATTTAAGTGCTTATCACTGATTGAAATCTGTTTATAAGTACCTTATTTTGTCATTTGATAATCTGTTTTTAACAAATTAGAATCCAATCAGCTTGAAATAAAATGACTTTTGAAAACTTTAAGAGGTTTTTAGAACTAGCGGTACTAACTTAATACTAGCATACTGAACTTTTAAGCAACGGTAACTAAACTTTAGTTAAGAACCATGTAGTTCACCAAACTTTTTGACTCACTTTTAGGATAGTTAGATTAGGTTTTAGGTTATGATTTTTTGAGCATAAGCTCATTGGAGGGTGAACTAAATCTGTTTGAGTTTTGTTTAAAGTTTTGAGCTTATTTCAGTAGCTTATTTTAGGTCAAAAAGTGTATATTTTCATTAAAATCCAAAAAATAGTAGTGTAGTCATTTGTGCTTATTGTGCTTATTTCAGTGGCTTATTTATAAAAGTGAATAGGTGGGCTTAATAAGGACTCATTAGTGAGCTTATTTCCAAAAGCCCACTTTTCAGTTTGGCTTATTGGTGATTTTAGCTTATTTTGAATTTGGCTTATTTAAGAAAAAAGTTATGAGATGTTTACTACCTTTTTGATGCAAATTGAGTTAAGTTAAGTTGTGTTTGGTTGAAAAAGCTTTTTGGAATCAGATTAAGCAACATATAAGCTTTCCAAAACATCTCTCCTTTTTGAATTTGAGCTTATTTTGAGTTTGTAGTGTCCAAAATACCAAAAACCAAAAATTTAAGCAACTTTCTGCAATCAGCAGCTAAATTGGCTTTTTGGAGCTTATAAAGTGCTTATTTTCGCAAGGTGTCTTTATTAAAGTTGCTTAAAAACATGTTGTGAACAACTTTCCTGTTTTTTGTTTTGGCTAAAAACGACTTTTTAAAATTAGCACTTTTTGGGGACTTAGACTAAAATCGGGATTGGGGTTCAGGGTAGGAAAAAAAGAATTTAATTTGTCTTTTATGTCACAATAGTCCCCTGTCGTTAGTCCATTAGTTAGTCCTTGTAAGCTTAGTTTAATTATTAGTTGGTTTAGGTTTTTTAATTAGATTTAATAAGCTTTAACCATTAGATAAAATTTGGGGCTTTTAATTTTGTTAAATTTGCACTTTTTCTCCACTTAGTGTAATTTTTATAAAAAAATTTAGGTTTTTAGCCCTCGTTTTTCGTGCCCAAGTTTAGGTTTTTAAGGTAATATAGCCTTTCTTTATAGGTTTTATTAATCGTTTTTGGTATATTTGATTGGTAGGAATAGAAGACTCATCATATCCTTGTCATAATTCCAAACATCAATCATCCACTACCCTGTGCCGTCCATTCGATTTTTCCATTCAAGCCTCGTTGGACAATAACGACCCGGAATCAAACTTCCGGCTGACATATATATTTTATTTTGGGTGAACATTAACCAGTTCCTTTGTCAAAGGTAATTGGTTGATGTTTGCTTATATATTATAATATATATTAATGACGAGCTCCAATTTTTGGCGCCATAGCCGGGAGGCAGTGAAACGATTATCGTACTTTGACAATTGTGTTTTAAATCTGTGAATATTTTCTTTTATTAATTAAAATATAAAACGTACAAAAATATTTTTCATCTTTCTTTATTAGTATAATTATCCTATTAAAAACAAAAGAAAAACCAAAATATAAAACATTTTCCATAAAAAGAAATAAAATTCACAAATTGGTAAAAAACCAAAATATAATATTACTCAATTGAGGTAATTATCATAATAAACTTCCGGTGAACTTGTTTGGTTCCAAATCAAACAAAAGATTTAAAAACTTTGCCATTTGTGCCTCTAACGACATAACGCCACCTTGAAAAGTAAACAAGCTATAAAGTGGGTATAAGGAGGGTTGTTCCTAGGAACTACGACCCGAAAGGAGAAATAAGCCGCCGCGTATTCCCACTCCTCCGCTCACCTGTGTGTTTATCCCTTTTTGAGAGCTAAACCCGTGATGTAAAGTAGAATTATTTTTGTTAAGTTGTCTTATCTCTTAATCCTTAAAATAAATTTGTGAATAAATTCATTAAAAAAAACCAAAAAAAAAAATTAGTGTAAATTCTTTTATATATCAAATTGTGCATGCGCCCTCGTTCCTCTAACCGTAAACGTCAGAAACAACAAGTCCGACAAACTCTGTATGAATCACAAATCTTGAGAAACCAAATCCCACCCAAGTTTACGATGGAAGATTAATCGTACATGGCTCAATCGCTACGAAAGCACCCACACGAGGTACGAGGATGCAATCGTGTCCCGATATCAACGCAAACAATTTAAGAGATCAAGTATTGTCTGCTTAACCTTGTTCAAAACAAACATTTTTGGACAGGGGGGGGGGGGGGGGGGGCGTACGATAAAGAAGACCCCCAAGCTTCACATCCGATATTTCAACAAGATCTCTTCTCCGATGAAGTTTCCGAACCGTCCCGAGTACGTCGGTTACTTAAGCTTTTTTCCAATTTCCCTCAGGGGGCAGCCCAGATTTGCTTACAAAGAACCCCCTCAATCGATTCTTACATGGGATGATCTTGTGTCGAAATTCATTAACAAATTCTTTCCCCCTTCTAAAATGACAAATCTTAGAAATGAAATCACGAGATTTCAGCAAAGATTTGACGAATCATTTTATGAAGCATGGGACCGATTCAATGATCTTCTTAGGGCATGCCCGCATCATGGGTTTTCAGAATTGCATCAACTCGATACATTCTATAATGCCTTGAACACAAATGATCAAGATTCATTGAATTCCGCCGCGGGTGGTAACTTTTTGGATAAAATGCCCCGAGAATGTCTAAAAATCATCGAGAGCAAATCCAAAGTTCGCAATTCACGAAGCAAACCCGTTGTTGCTAAAGTGAGTGCAAGCACTTCCACCTCCGGAATCTCTCCCGATGTCTCCGAACTCAAAGATATGGTCAAAGCATTGCTCCTTGATAAGAAGAATCAATCCCAAGCTCCCGCTCACCAAACTCCCGCGCCCGTAAAAGCGGTCGAGCAAAGTTGTGTAACTTGCGGGGGTGGTCATTCTTACCAAAATTGTCCAGCCACCGATGGCAACATTTATCGTGACAATATCCAAGAATACGTGTCACAAGCCGCCGCAGTTAACTACAACCAAGGGAATGCCAGTTACCGACCTCAGATGGTCGCAAACCAAATTCGACCTCCCGGTTTTCCTCCTATGCAAAACCATCAAAACAACCAAAATCGGGGGATCAATTTCAACCAAAATCGGGGGAACAATTTTAACCAAAATCGGGGTAATAACCATTCAATCCAAGGACAAGTTTACCAAACCCCATATTAATCAAACGTCCCGACTTTCCAAGCTCCAGATCCCACCAGCACTCGGTGTGTCTAAGCCCGATTTTGATAACTACGTCAAAGCTAATGACGCGGTTATGCAAAATATGCAAAATCAAATGGCAAATATAACGGACCTGATCACCAAATTCGTAAATAGTAATACCGCTTCTACTTCGGGTTCGGTCTCCTTCCTCAGCAACACCATGCTAAACCCCGAAAGGTGATGTGAAAGCAATCACTACCCGAAGCGGTGTTTCCTATAATGGACCTCAAATTTCTTCTCCTCCTAAAGAGAAGGAAAATTGAACCCGAGGTACAAAGATACGGTCCAAACACACCCCCCCCACAGGTGCAACAAAGCACCGAAAACATCAACCTCCTAGTGGTCCAAACTAATTGACCAAATTAGAGAGCCCGTTGTTGCTTTCAAAGACTAAACCGGAAAACCTTGCCATATCCTTCAAGGGCCAACAAAGAAAAAGCTCCGGGGAAAAAGACAATCTTCTAGATTCAAAATTTATGGAGATTATTCCGGAATCATCCATTTCGAGCTAAGTTTTCGCGGACGAACTCTCCTACACATGCCCAAATTTGCACCAATGTTTAGAAATCTCCTCAATGACAAGGATAAGATGATTGAGTGACAAAGACTACCGCTAAATCGAGAATTGCTCGGCCGTTATCCTAAAAACGTTTCCGAGAAACTTGGAGACCCCAGCAGATTTCTTTATAACGTGTGATTTTTTTCGGAGATGAAAGAATGTCTTAGCCTTGAAACCGATCTCGGTGCAAGCATCAACCTAATGCCCTCTCTCCATTAGGAAAGAACAAATCTCCCAGCTTGACCGAAAACCCGAATGATACTTGAACTTTGCCGACCGCGATTACGATTTCTACTACCCACCCAGGCATCGCCGAGGATGTTTTTTCGTGAAAGTTGGAACGTTCCTCTTCTTTCTTCCGATTTTGTGGTCAATGATTACGTGCGATCCGCGGGTTCCCCTAATCTAGGAAGACCTTTTCTTGAAGGACCGGCACGTGCCCATGATCGATGTTCCCGGAGAACAAATGACCCTTAGGCACGATGACCCAATCCGTGAGCCTTCAAAGTTGGTGATACTAAGACTATCTCCTACAATATCATTGAATCATTTAACCGGAGTCGATGTTAATTGACATTGCATGTGAAGAATATGTTCCAAGAAGTACTGAAAATTTCTGAAAGTGAATCCCACTTCTACTTCGGACCTTAGATCGATTCTCACTCTCCATCTTTCAACTCCTTCGAGTGAATTGATTTACTAATGGAAGAGATCGCTGAATTCTTGGAACATGATGAATCTCAATACCACCAAGTGTTGACACGGCATCTATGATTCTGAGAGGAGATTACTGTTGTACCTTGAGGAATTGTATTAAGTGTAATCAATAGTGACCAAATCTATCTCCTCAGTCACCAAGTTTTGGAAATAAATGTACCTGAAGGATTAAAATCTTCATGTTAAGATTCCTCCCGACCTTGAACTCAAAGACTTACCATCCCATCTTGAGTATGCATTTTTGGAGGGTGATGACAAATTACCCGTCATAATCGCTAAAAACTTGAAAGATGAGGATAAAACCGCCCTGATCAAGGTTCTTAAGTCACACAAACATGCCATAGCTTGGAAGATTTCTGATATTAAGGGGATAGATCCACAGTTTTGAACTCATAAGATTTTGATGGAAGAAAATGCCAAACCCGTAGTTCAACATCAGAGAAGAGTTAACCCCAAAATCTATGAGGTTATTAAGCAAGAAGTTATCAAACTTCTTGATGCCGGGTTAATTTACCCTATCTCTAACAGTCCCTGGGTAAGCCCGGTTCATTGTGTCCCTAAGAAGGGAGGCATAACCATGGTAAAAAATGAAGAAAATGAGTTAATACCCACTAGGTTGGTTACGGGATGGCGAGTTTGCATCGATTACCAAAAACTCAATGATGCAACTCGTAAAGACCATTTCCCGTTGCCATTTATGGATCAGATGCTTGAAAGATTAGCCGGAAATGAGTACTATTGCTTTTTAGACGGATTCTCCGGCTACTTTCAGATCCCGATTGACCCACTTGATCAAGAGAAGACTACCATTCACCCTGCCCTTTGTACGGGAACATTTGCCATCGGTCGAATGCCTTTTCGGGTTAATATATAAAATTGATATTATATACTAATAAAAATGGCATTGCACCGGGCATGTTCCCCCAAAGGTGTAATGGTTGCAATCTTTCACGATATGATTGAGAAAACCATGGGAAGTCGTCATGGATGATTTCTCGGTTTTCGGTGATTCTTTCTCCTCTTGCCTTTCCCATTTAGACAAAATGCTCCAAATGTGTGAAGACACAAACCTTGTGCTAATTGGGAAAAATGCTACTTTATGGTCAAGGAAGGCATAGTCCTTGGCCATAAGAATTTCTAAAATCAGGGATTGAGGTGATAATCAAAAGTTTGATGTCATTGCAAAATACCTCATCCCACTACCGTGAGGGGTATTCCCAACGTTCTCCTGAACGTTCTCATTAACCACATTACCATTTTGATTTCCAACATTTCCTTGGTTACCAACCTGAGCTAGCATGGCGGGTAAGAGGTTCTGCAATTGTTGGGCAATGATTGTCGAGAAGTTGGGTGCTCCCCCATTGGCTCCCTCTACATTCCTATTAACTCCCTCTACACCCCAATTAGCTCCCATTCCTTGGTCATTTCCTTGACCATTCAAATTATCAACACGTTCATCATTACCTTCCTTAGGTCCTCTACCCCTTCCACCACCTCTACCAACCCGTCCACCCGTTCCTCCTCCTCGTGATTTGGCAACAGGCCGGCCAGCACTTCGAGTCATCATCCTTGGTGGCATTATACACATAACACCACCTTATGGTGTCAACATCGATTTGTGTGAACCGTACTTATATTCGCATCCTTTCCCAGTCATATTCAATATTGAGCTCGCACAATTCAATGACTGACATAACTAAAGCACCAAACCGCAAACACGCGAAAGCTAACAAAAGTGGAACACCGCGCACATAGATCATATACGCAACTAAATGACGGATCTTAGGTTGTAGTTAGGTCAACCCACCTAGTTCTCTATAACCTTGGCTCTGATTACCAATCTGTCATACCCCGATAATGGCAGAAACTCGGGAATGCAAAATAATGATCAATCATAACATAAGATACAAAATAAAGAAAACTACATTGCATAAAATCTAAGTGCTATGAAGCCCATCAACCTCGAACAAACTCGAGTGATGTCCCAAATCGCAACTAAAATCCACAATCTCTTACAATTATTCCAATGCCTTCACAAGGGTCTAAAATCCAAACTTATTCCAAATCATCCAAATACTAGAATCAAACAATAAGCAAGCAAGACTTCACATGAAAATCCACTCGGGATACTTCTAAGTCTGCTATCACAATCACCAAACTATTCTTCTTTCACTTTACCTGAAAATGATACTCGAAAACGTCAACAATAATGTTGGTGAGCTCGTAGGTTTGACCTTAAACCCAAAAGTTGTGCCAATATTTCAACAGTGAACAATAGTGCTATATGACAGTGAATATATGCAAACAACCTTAGCATCACCACTAATCAATAACCACATTTCACTTATGCATCTAAAGGGCCTACCAGCTGGAGCACTAAAATTAGGGCATGACCACACACAAACCTGGGTAGGCGTACCCATCCGCTCCAATAATCACACAAATATTGGGTAGGCGTACCCATCCGCTCCAAACAATCATACAACACATAATATTCACATAACAGTCATAAGCACGTATCTTGTCCTAAAAACAAAACCACATTTCACACTGATCAATTCAAAACACATTTAAGTATCATTTTCCCCCAACGGAAAACAGTAAAAAGTGCGGCTACGAGAACTCAACTCAAACAAGTCTTTAGCAACCAAATCTCAATCATATAAGCAAATGCAACGACGCCCGCACACAACCTAGTCCAGTTAATGTCCCAATTTAATCATCCAATTCCAAAACAATCTTCACGTTTGATGCATAGAGTTTAGACGCGTTGTACAATTACCCAAAACAATTTAGTGGTGTTATGGTTGACTACGTATTTCCACAATCATATCAATCTCATTCCTCGATAATACATACTTATATTATTTAGAGAAAATAGATAAGTAATATAAATATATATTTATAATTAATAATTATAAATATATCTCGACAAGTCCATTCGGTAAACCTTAGTCACTTCAAAATAAACACATTAGAGAAGTTTAGAGAAAAATTATGTTTTTCGACTTTTAGTGAATTTATTAAATAAATAAAATAATTATATAATATTTTATTATTTAAAAATCAATAATCATGTTTTTAGAAAAATTTCTAAGTATAAACTTTTTACGAAATTTCGACATGACCCGAACGCTCATACAACGTTTTCCAAGGTTTTAAACCTTATTTTCAACACTTTTCATAAATTCGACACTTTTCGACAAAATTTCAAAATCTCAATCTTTAACGTTTACTACAACGTTTTTCCCAAAATATCGTTCAATATCACTTTGTAAATACATTTTCACTTTTAAAAGTCCGACAAAACTCTCATAACGACTAAATATCGCTCATTAGGCTTTAAGGCCCAACAAGGGTCCATTAAGATATTTATAAGTCTAAAATACAATCTAAGTCCAAAACCAAGGTCCATTTACATACATAAGCTTATACCAATAAGTAGAAAATAATTTGGACCACAATAAGTGATAAGTGCTTAATTACACATATCTTTTACCTCTAAAAACGAGCTTAAATGACCAAAAACAGACAAAAACTGCCAAATATATGTTTGTTTTGCATTTATATTGTGCAGGAAGTGGATATCATCAAAAAGACAGAAAACCAAGCCAAAATGACAAAACTGAGCATGGAATGGAAAAGACTGTGCAAAATCAAGGCCAAAGTCCAAAAATGCCAAAGTCAGAGTCAATACTGAAGAATCAGCAGTCAAACCGGAGCCGGAACTGAAGAATACTATTGAATGCAATCTTAACCCATCTGATGGGCCGGGAAAGCCCAATAGTATAATTATGAAGACTGTGAAGACCAAATGGGCCCTCAATCAATTTCAACAGCCCATTTGTGTGCAATTGACAAAGACTGTGAAGACTTTGAAGGCCCAATCCTAGCCCAGTTACAGCCAATCTCAGCCATTGTACACACAAAACCCACTTCATAACCTTATTGGGCTTGAAAAAGCCCAATAACCATCCCTGTACCTTATTGGGCCCAAACCCAAACCCATTGGGCCCAATACAAGCCCAAGCCCAACAAAAGCCCACAATTCTTTTTACAAAACTTTAGGGGCTAAAATTGCCAATTTTAAAAGTTGTTTTATAAAAGAAAAATGGTTTAAACTAAAAGAGGGACTGAAATTGCAATTTTCCAAACTTGTAATCCCTTTAAAGAATCCAAGGACTAAAACTGCCAAATGGCATTTCTTTTATTAGTAAAACAGCAGGGACCAAATTTGCAATTTCCTAAAACTCTTTTTTCTTTTAGTTATAAAACAGCAGGGACCATTTTTGTAATTGTCCAAAACCTCTTTTTAATCTTTTAGTTATAAAAACGGAGGGACCATATGTGTCATTTTCCAAACCTTCATTATAACTAAAAAAGGGTTTAAAGATAGAAATGAAAAGAGAATGAAAGTATGGGGGGCACTCTTGCCTCTTCCCCATACTTTCCTTTTAAACCTGCTAACCACAACTGTACCATAACCACTTACCCGCCAAAACCTTACCACCCTCTCCCCCTGTTTTCACTTCCAAACCACTATCCCAAGTACCTTCCCAGCTCACCCTCACCAATTCCCACCTCCCCATTACCCCTATACCTTTCCAGTTCGACAATCACACAACCCGAAGTCCCCATGAATGGTGAGATGGTGTTCAAGGCATATGGAGGGTTAGGATTGCTTAGGATTACTTTGTACTCTCACAGAAACACATCCCAAGAGCTAGAAGTCTTTGAAGACTTGTATAAAAGAGCCAAGACCAAGCCGAGTCAAAACACACCATTTTTTTATGTTTTTAGCTTAATTTTAATTCCAAGTCTTTCTTTTAAGAATTTAAGTGTATTCAGTTTATTTTTTAAGCTTATGTTGTAATACTTTCAGTTTTAAATAAAAGTTAAGAGTGTTTGTGAAAATTACCATTGTCGAAATTTGAAATATGATTTAAGCTGTTTAATTCTGTTTAAATTGTTTAAACATATGTTAAAAGTTATTAAAATTCATTTGTAATCACTTATATCTGCCTACTTTTACCAAAAATCAGTTTACAACTCCTTTTTATAAAATAAGGGGGTGTTTGGCATTGACCTTAAAATGGGTCAAATGGGGTTTGTTATGGGTCAAGTGCACTCAGCCACTTTTGGCTGAGTGTGTAGGCTCATTTAGATTAGTTAATCAAAAGTTTTTAGTTAAAAAAATAGTTTTAAAGAACCCTTTGATTTTCTGTCAAAAAGCTATAAAGCCAAAGTGTGCTAAACAGCTTAAGCTATTTAAACAGCTTAAGCATAATCTTTTTGTGCTTATTTCACCAATAACTAGCCTTTCCCAAGCCCCTTTGCTCTGTCCTTTTGAAATAACCAAGTAACTTTAAGTGTGCATGTATGCTAATTTCTTGAAAACAGCCAATTTTAAGTAAAAAAATCAGCATGTTTAAGTTAACCATAATAGTTAAAATTTTGGATATGAGCTTATTTACCACCCCTTTCAATCTGTTTGGGTTTGTATTTAGGTAAAAAGCCCTTGAGAGCTTATTTTCATAAGCCCAAAAAGACCTCCCTAGGCCACTGTTGTAACTTCCCTGGTGTAAAAACCAATTTTCAGCCCTTTTTTTCTTTAATTAAGCTTCATAAACCCTAGTTCTTTTTGCAGTTTTATCATAGATACCCTAGTACTACGTTAATCCGCCAAATTTAACAGCTTTAATTCTTATAGTTAGTTTAGCTTATCATAAGGTCAAAGTATGCTTTTTCTGTTCTTTTAATACAACGGTTAGATTAGCTATTTAAACTTTTAGCTATTTTTAGGCATATTAAGTGACCTAGCTTATATTTAGGGTACCCTTAGGCCTAGTAGCTTATTCCATTAGTTTCTAGCTTATTTTGCAGCTTAAAATCAGAAAAGAAAAGAAAAATAAGCTTATAAGCTTATTAAGCTTTTGCCATTTTTTCCCAAAAGCTCACTTTTCAGCTTATTAATGTAATTGAGGCTAAGTGCTTAGTTATGAAGAATTGCTCCGCTGAGGCCCCTTAACAAGTTTTCTTTTATAGCTTTTTGATAATAAGCTGTTTGGACCTACCTTGTAATCGGGGTCCACCTCAGGGACCAATTGTGTAATTTTCTCTTTTGTAGTTACCTTTGTTAGTCCCCCTTGTCAGTTTGTTGTTTCCCCGTTAGTCCTTGTGTCCTTTTCACTGTTAGTCCCTATAGTTAACTTTAGTTAGTTTATTTAATTTAATTAATATAAATTAGGTTTAGATTTAAATTATTAATTTACTTTATTTCAACATAAAATTTGGGCATTTATATTTTTAAGAATTGTTAACTTATACTTTATTAATTTATATTTCAGAGATTTTATAACTTTTATTTTTTGTCTTTTTCTATTTTCTTAGTTTTAATTTAGTTTTAATCTTTAAAAAATTTTTTTCAGAAAAAATCCAAAATTAATAAAAAAAAATAATTTCTTTTTTTTATAAAATTTTCTTTAGTCATTTATGTTAAGGAAAAATATAAAATTTAGGTATAGGCATATTTTTCCCTAATTTTCATCTTAGACCCGTTTTACCGGGTGCGTTTTACCGTTTCTTTTCGTTTTACATTCAAACGACCTCCGTTTTAGTTCTAGTTTTTTTTATTTTTCAAATTAAGTTAATTAGAATTTAATTTTGATTTTTAATTTAATTTAGCATTTATTTTCTTAATTTTTAGTATTTAGGTTTCCCGATACCTGATTCTTTGTTCCCCGTAAATTTTAGTAAAAATTTAATTTTAAGAATTTCCCTATAAACTAATTCTGTTTCCCGTAGAATAAAAAGGTTTTATTTCCATTAATTTAGGTTGTAATTATATCAGTGTTACATCATATTTCTCCATCATACAATTTCCATCAAAACCAGGATTATTTTCAATTGCAGCCTCGTTGGGACCTACGTCCCGGGAATATCCGTTCCGGAATCTTTTTATAATTGATTCGATCTTGTGATTTAATCCTTGTGTGGAATTTGACCTTTGGCTTGGTCACGGGCATTCGGTTAGAATCTGTATTAGGTTGCTATATAAAGAGTATACTATCAGCCGAATCAAAAGCCCTCCCATCAAGCCGTCGGCTTAAAATAGATTAGTTTAGGAAATAAATCTCATACGACTAATACTGCCAACAGTACTAAAGGAGTTTAGTACTGCCGAGCACAAAGTTAGTACTGCCAATGGAGAACCTTAACACGTGCAGTTAAGAAGTTTGTACTGCTAAATGGTCAAAGAGATGAAATGAAGATAAGAAAGTCATGGAGAGCCATTTCGGATATTTAGTTTTTTGAATTGGTAAATCTGTTCCTAAAAGATAGGCAAGATATATTGTAAAAGGGCTTCCTTGTATTATCGATAAAGGAGATCCCTAAGTAGTACAGAGAGAACATTAATAGATACTTTAGAGGTTTGTTAATAGCCTTCAAGGTTTTTGTTACCAGTACTTAAAGAGTACTCGTATTATTTATAATATTTAAGCAGTGAATTTTGTGTTATTTGTATGTGTGTGATCATTCCTGTTTCAATCATAAATTTCTCTAGGAGTATCAAGTGTAGATTCCGCATACCCTTTGATAATACGTACAAAGTCTCAATCTTGTATTTTGGATCTTCCAAGGTAACAACTCCTTTATAATCCATAAAGAATCGAACAAGGCGTGGGATCAACAAGTGGTATCAGAGCCTGTGCTTTGAGAAACTTTAATCTAGAGAAAATGGAGTTAGAAAATTCTCAGAACAATTCGTTTGGCAAAAGCTTCCCATTCTCAAACTAGGAGAGTATGAGATTTGGGAAATCAAAATCAAGGCCGTAATTTTTTCAGATCCAAGACTATGCAATTATGAGGAAGTAACAGAAAATAAAATTCGTGGTGCCTAGATTCCTGTTACAGCACCAGAATCTGGTCCATCAACAGCATTGAAGATGACTGTGCCCTCTACTACTGAAGAAAAGATTTGCAAGAAGAATGATGTCAAAGCCAGAAGTCTTCTCCTCATGGCACTCCTAATAACATCACTTACCTTTAACCAGTAAGCAGATGCTCAATCTATTTATAAGCTATTAAAGCTCGCTTTGGCGAAAATGAGCTTACAAAAAGACACAAAAGGCCCATACTGAAGCAACAATATTAAAACTTCAATCACAAGCTCAAGAATCTTTGACTCTATCATTAACATGGCATCAAAAGCGTGTTATTAGATTGGCAATTTTGTGTAGATACTTCTCCCGAGGAATTTGAATGTAAGTTTTTGAGAATCTACCATAAGAATGGGATACTCATGTGGTAGTCTGGATGAACAAACCCGACTTTGAAACTATGGGTTTGGATGATTTGTACAACAATTTTAAAATTGTTGAACAAAAGGTTAAAAGAACTGTTGCTGTTGATGATAAGAACTTGGCATTTCTAACCACTACCTGTCCAAGCAGTACTAATCCTATTAATACTATTAACACTGGAGTTAGTACTGGCACCACCAAAGTTAATACTGCTAGTACTGAAACTAGTACTGCTAGTTTTAGTGATGCCACAGTTTATGCCTTTTTGTCCACACAACCACAAGGGTCTCATCTTGTTCATGTGAAGAACTTTAGCAAATCATGAATGAGATTTAGATAGAGATGGATCTAAAAAAGTGGAATATGGCACTGTTGAGCGCATGAGGGCAAGGAAGGTCCTATCAAAGAACTGAAGGAAGAAATCATTGATGGAAGCAGTACTGCTGTATATGACAAATTCCAAGGTAGAAACGTTTCAACTGTCACTAAAAATGGGCATTTTGCTAGAGAAGTCGAGTTCCAAGAAGCAAAAGACAACAGATAATTGGAACCAAGGAACTCATCAAAGGCAATAAGGATTGAAGAGCCTCTGAGACGGCAATTGTGCTATAGATGGTGGTGGATTTGAAATTTGGAGTGAATAGCAAGATGACATACAAGCAAAACATGGGCTCTCATGGCATTCTTTGATTCTGAGGTATCAAATGATAAATCTTGTTCTAAAAACTTTTTGTGCAAATATGAAGCACTTAAAAAACAGTATGATGATTTACAGTTAAATTAGATTATACTGCTTTTAAAGCATTACCTATAAACGAGGTCCTTCAATTTAAGAAGCACAAGTTGTTAATATAAAGAATCTAAAGTCTAGTTTTCTAAAGAATTAGCTTTGTTGAAAAGAAGTGTAGTGTCATAAAGGATTACTAATGGATTAGGTTAAGACTGAACTGAAAAAGTTATGGGAAAAAAAAGAGGGATTTGAATTTAAAGCTAGCAAAGTATTGAGAAATCATCTAAGACTTAGATGATTTGTTAGCAAGTCAGTAATTGACAAAAGCAAAAGGTAGTTTTTTAGTTATACTGCTGTCCCCTCACCTCATCCTTTAATTCTCAACAGACCAACACCTTTAGACTTGTCTTATTCAGGTCTTGAGGAATTCAAACAACCTGAGGTAAATGGGTATGGTCCTAGGATTCAGGATTTAAAAGCAACCACTTGTTGTAATAGAGAGTCAAGAATTCTACTGAGAATACTGATGACTCTTTAACACAACACCAAGACTGTTACTGAAACAAGCTCTGAGTCATCTCCAATTTAAGGTAGACAAAGCTTGGAAAGAAAAGTTTTTCCATCCTGCTAATCATGTCAGGGTAGAAGAACCTCAAAAGGCTAGAGAGAATACTGATGCCCCAATTATGAAGATGGTTGTCAAATGATAAGGAAGAAGTTGAGTCTAGTCCCTAGGTAGAAAAGAAAATACCTACTGCACAAAGAACGAGTCAGATTAACCTGTCAAATCAGTAAAAGAACAGTTAGGTATGCTGAGATGTAAGGACACAGAGACTTAGGGAACCAAAAGAAGTTGGAATGGGTCAGAAATCTGATCAATTAGGATCTAACTTTGTTTTTTAAAAAACAAAGGCAATGCTTATTTGTGGGTAATGAGTTGATCATATTCAATATAATTGTCCAAATCTTATAAACTATGGTCCAAGAGCATTCTTAAAGAGGACTGGCCTGTAAAACTTCAAACAATGCAAAGCCTCTAGTACTGTTAGGTCTGATAACACTGTCAGACTGTTAGTACTGCAAGTTTGTTAATAATGTAAGGCCTGTAATACTGCTACACGACCAAAACCACAGTTTCTTGTGCAAGCCAAAGACTCATTTTTCAAAATCAAGCACAATGCCCTTTACCAAGAATACAGAATTAACAAAACGGTCTAATATTCAAAATATTAATACTGCTAAACAAACTGTTAATACTGTTTAGGCCAAATGTTAATACTGTCAGGGCAAGGGGATTTATATCTGTTAAGCCCTCACATGTTGGTTTGGAGACCTTCAAACCCAATAGTGCATCATTTGTTAAGCCCTCAGCATGTTGGGTTTGGAAACCCATCAAACCCAATGGTGCATCACTGGTTTTCAACAAATATAATTACATTGATGCACGAGGCAGATCCAAGTCAGTAATGGCTTGGGTCCCCAAAGATAACTAACTTCATAAGTTTTGTGTGCAGAGCAATTCACAGCTAAATGATAAAGGATTTGTTGATAGTGGATGCTCAAGGCACATGTCTGGAAACATAGCCCATCTTTCAGATTTCAAAGACTTTGATGGAGGTTATGTTACTTTTGGTGGAGGAGCAAATGGAGGCAGAATTACTGGCAAAGGTACTATTAAAACTGATAAACTTGATTTTGATGATGTATACTTTGTCAAAGAGTTAAAGTTCAACCTCTTTAGTGTCTCACAGATGTGTGACAAAAAGAACTATGTTCTTTTTACTGACTCTGAATGTCTTGTCCTATCTCCTAATTTTAAGTTGCCTGATGAAAATCAGATACTTCTTAAAATTCCTAGACAGGATAACATGTACAGTTTTGATATGAAAAACATAGTTCCTAAAGATGGTTTAACTTGTCTAGTTGCAAAGGCTACATCTGAGGAATCAATGCTATGGCATAGAAGGCTTGGTCATGTCAATTTTAAGAATATTAATAAACTTGTCAAAGAAAATCTTGTAAGAGATTTGCCTTTAAAAAGATTTGAGAATGACCAAACTTGTGTTGCCTGTCTTAAAGGCAAGCAACACAGAGCCTCTTGTAAGACCAAGGCCTTTAATCCCATTACTAAGCCATTGTTTATGCTGCATATGGATCTCTTTGGTCCAACTTTTGTTAGTAGTCTAATGCATAAAAAATACTGCTTGGTAGTTACTGATGATTATAGTAGATTTTCATGGGTTTTCTTTTTAAGAACTAAGGATGAAACTAGTGAGATCCTTAAAAACTTTATCAAAGAGGTAGAAAACCTAGTGGATAAGAAAGTTAAAATAATCAGAAGTGATAATGGGACAGAGTTTAAAAACAAAGTGATGGATGAGTTCTGTAGGGAAAAAGGTATTAAAAGAGAATATAGTATAGCTAGGACACCTCAGCAAAATGGTGTAGCTGAAAGGAAGAATAGGACACTCATTGAGGCTGCTAGAACAATGTTAGCTGACTCTAAGTTACCTACAACATTTTGGGCAGAAGCTGTTTCTACTGCTTGCTATGTACAGAATAGGGTCTTAATAGTCAAGCCTCATAACAAGACTCCTTATGAACTCTTTAGAGGTATTAAACCAGCTATAGGCTTCATGAAACCATTTGGATGTCATGTTACTATTCTCAATACCTTAGATAAGTTGGGCAAGTTTGATGGAAAAAGTGATGAAGGTTTCTTTGTTGGATATTCCTTAAGTAGCAAAGCTTTTAGGGTATACAACATTAGAACCAGAAAAGTTCAGGAAAACTTGCATGTTGGGTTCTTAGAGAATAAACCTATGTTAGAAGGAAATGGTCCAAAGTGGTTGTTTGATCTTGATTCTCTAACCCAATCAATGAATTATGTACCAGTGGTTGCAGGGACTTTTTCTAATGATTTTGCAGGTATACAAGGAGTTACTGAGTCTAGTACATCTTCTCAACAAGATCAAGATAATCAAGATTGTATTCTCATGCCAATCTGGAAGGATGCTTCATATTTTGATGATGCTTCACCCAGATCTGTTGCTGATGCTCAAATACAAGATCAAAGTGGGTTACATGATGAGGTTGATGATTCAGACAAGTCTCATGATGATAGCAATCTTCAGAATAATGGTACTGCTGATCAACAACTTAATACTGCCAGGCCAGAAGTTAATACTGGTAGTAGAAAAGTTAGTACTGCTGTCCCTGAGGTTAATACTGCTACTCCTGAAGACTTGGTGGGACCAAGTCCTACATCTGAAGACACTCAAGTGGGGGATCAAGAAATTGAATTGGGGAACATTTCACCATCTTATGCAGTTCCTACTACTCCTCACACAAGAGTTCACAAAGACCACCCGATTGATCATGTGATTGGTGATGTGCAGTCCTCTGTTCAAACAAGAAGAATGACAACTTCTTACTCTGAACTAGGATTTCTTGGTGCCATATATGAAGGAAAGACTCATCAGGACCTTCATACATGTCTTTTTGCCTGTTTTCTCTCTCAGGAAGAACCAAAAAGAGTTTCTAAAGCTCTTAGTGATCCTGCCTGGGTAGAAGCAATGCAGGAGGAACTCCTACAGTTCAAACTGCAAAAGGTATGGGTTCTTGTAGATTTACCTAAAGGACATAGAGCTATTGGTACAAAGTGGGTCTACAGAAACAAGAAAGATGAAAGGGGCATTGTCATCAGGAACAAAGCAAGACTTGTTGCTCAAGGACATACTCAAGAAGAGGGCATAGACTATGATGAAGTCTTTGCCCCTGTGGCTAGAATTGAGGCAATAAGAATATTCCTGGCTTATGCTTCTTATATGGGTTTTACAGTCTACCAAATGGATGTCAAAAGTGCTTTCTTGTATGGTCAAATTGAAGAGGAGGTATATGTCTGTCAACCTCCAGGTTTTGAAGATCCTGACCATCCTGATAAAGTCTATAAAGTTGTGAAAGCACTATATGGACTTCATCAAGCACCCAGAGCTTGGTATGACACATTGGCCACTTATCTTTTGAGCAATGGCTTTCAAAGAGGACAGATTGATCAAACTTTATTCATCAAAAGTCAAAAGGGCCATATCTTGCTTGTTCAAATCTATGTAGATGACATTATTTTTGGATCTACCAAGAAGGAGCTTTGTGATGAGTTTGAGAAGCTTATGAAGGATAAGTTTCAGATGAGTTCTATGGGAGAACTTACCTTCTTTTTGGGATTGCAGGTCCAACAGAGAAAGAAAGGCATTTTTATCAGTCAAGATAAATATGTCCATGAAATTTTGAGAAAGTTTAACTACTCAGATGTGAAGTCTGCCTCCACTCCCACAGATTTGGAAAAGCCTTTGGTTCAAGATAGAGATGCTGATGATGTTGATGAACATCTTTATAGATCTATGATTGGATCTTTGATGTACCTTACAGCATCCAGACCAGATATCATGTTTGCAGTATGTGCATGTGCAAGGTTTCAGGTTTCCCCAAAAACTCAATCTTTAGCTTGTCAAACGGAATCTTTAGATACCTTAAAGGCAAACCATCTCTAGGTCTTTCGTATTTAAGGTTTCTCTTTGGAGTTAGATATTGCTTACACTGATAGTTGACTATGCTGGAGCTACACTTAATAGGAAGTCAACCACTAGAGGTTGTCAATTTTTGGGAAATAGGTTGATTTCTTGGCAATGCATGAATTTAAACTATCGTTGCACTTTACTACTGAGGCTCGGATATGTCGGTGATGCAGTTGTGTAGTACCAGTTCTATGGATCAAAACCAATTGCTGGATTATGGGTACAATTTCATGAACACTGTCATTAATATTGACAATACTAGTATTATCTGTTTAATAGAAAACCTGTTCAAAACTATAAAACAATACTTTTAATTGAGATTAGGCATCACCTTTATAAGAGATTGTCATGCTAAAAAAGTTGATGATTCAAATGAGCTAAATTATACATCAACATAATGTAGCAGATCTTCTTACAAAAGGGTTTGATGCTGGTAGATTTCAGTACTTGGTCTCAAGTATTGGAATGCTCAATCCCTAAGGCCTAAATCTCTTGTTTTTTTGTAAAGTTTGTTAAATGTTAGTACTGTTAGTTATCTGTCAATTAATACTGCTAGTTCTAATTAGTACTGCTAGTTATATTTAAAACTATTTGTTAAAACTGTTACTTATAGTTAGTATTGCTGCTTATTTCTATGTATCATTGTTAATCCTGTTAGTAACAACTTTTTTTTTTATATAATGTTAAACAAGTAAAAATGTCTGGATTATGTTTTCTTGGTTTTAAGCTATCTTTTTTCAGGTTTAACATTTGAAGTGTGAAATTGGTTACTCCATAATGTATTATTTACGGGGAGGCAAAATGTTAGTTGTTCTTGAAGTGTTGGTTGTGACACCACACAACAAATGGTCATCAGTTCACCATGTCTTATAGACATCAAGAATTGACTAGTCCAGAGTAAACGGCTACTGGTAAAGACTTAAAAAATCTGTTGATAGTTGATAGTTTACTAAAAACTATATGGTCCTCAATGCACCATGTTTTTACAATGAAGCATTGGCTAGTCCAAAGCAAACGGCTATTGGTAAAGACTTTTCAAATCCGTTTATAGTTGATAGTTTACTCAAAACTATATGGTTATCATTGCACCATGTTTTTCTAATAAAGCAATGGCTAGTCCAAAGCAAACGGCTATTGGTAAAGACTCCTCAAATCCGTTTATGGCTGGTAGTTTGCCAAAAACTACACTTTGTGTGATTGTGTGAGCTAAAAGAAAAGAGAGATTTGGTGAGCTCAAAAACAGAAAGAGAGTTGTGTGAAAAATAGACAGAGTGAAAAGTGAGCCAAAAGAATTGAGAGATGAAATGTGAGCCTAAAAACAGAAAGAGAGATTGTGTGAATCCATCTTTGTATGATACAAAGATTTGAAGTTTGTACTGCTGTTGGTGGAGAAGTTTGTAACATTTCTCATTTTCGTGTCATTGTACGACTATATTAATGATCACTATTTATTTTAGTCCGATACGCGTTTACTTTTAAATATTTACTTTTGAGCTAAACCGCGTAGACTAGAAATAATCAGTGAATGTAAACGGTCACCAAATAAATTAAGGTTTACATCAACCAAGTAAGAAATAATTATTTTGAGAATAATTATGTACTTTGCGTATTTTATTTTTATTGGTCACGTAAAAGGGTTACGTTTCGCGATAAAATACATTTGGACGCACCCCGGAAGTACCGAGACTACCTAGACTCAAACAATACATATAACGCACTCTAGACTCAAAAATAACATAATGTCTTGCGTTAATATATACTTGGTTCCCGAATTTAGACGAAATCTCATAAACAAATGTCCCATGTGGATTATTTATAGCAAATCCCCTAATGTTCTTAATAAGTAATGTTCATTCTCGTTTTTCATTAATTATGGGTACTAAGGTCTCCTAAGGGCTATTACCTTTGGTTATTGACTTGCTTGGCTCCTATCCTTGGTTTAACCGCGACCATGCATGTATGTACACAATTGCTTTGAGTATTTGCCTAATCTAACACAATCTTGTACATAACCTAGGTATTAAAACATGTTACTAGGTGGTTTACTAAAAACCATGTGTGGAGTAACTTGCAAGTATCGAAACCACCTCCTGGGCACGGTTTGGCTTGGTTTGGATAAAGGTTTAACTAGCTCACTTGCCTATAAATTATGCTTCTTATCATACACTTAAAACCTTTCATTTAAACATTACAAACACTTAAACATTCATTCTTCTTTGTGTTCGGGTCTCAAACCGCCAAACAAACATTCCACGAGGGAGTATACGCGTACGGGTTTGCTTTTGCTAGTCTCACTACGTAAACCTCTCAGAGCTTTAGGACCTTTGTAAGTTGTATACAATCATTGCCTTTGTGTTTGACGTGTTCTTTTTTATTAGTAAACTAGCTTCTAGATGGTCAAGCGTATGTGCATACGACATACTAACGGGAAAGCACACATGATAAACATAAAATGAACATGCTATGAACACCTTGTATTCGTTTAATGACTTGCACGATGTAGAAACGTAAAAGATAACGCGAACTATAACCATGATATATAAAAATGGACCACGACATGGGTAATAAGCCGTGTTCGCAAATTTAAGAGGAAATATACGTTAAAAAAACTATGGTTGTAATCATGACATGAGGGTATTTTTTGAGGGATACTTGTTGTCGCGTTAATGAACGTTTGCATGTAGCATTGTCTACGGCTAGAAAATGATAATTCATTCGCTTTGGTGCTAGCGTTTACGGAAACCATATATAACACAAATAAACATTTTCGGACCCTTAGTTGGGACTACGCGATCCATCTGTCGGTGAGCCCCACAAGGCCAATAAAGCAACGTATAAGCTACGGACGGCTTATTCCACGAGCTTTAAAAAAAAAAAAAAAAAAAAAAAAAAAAAAGGAAACTTTTATAAAGATATAACATAGCCTAAAATAAGTTAGTGGACCTTAAAGGAGAAAGCCCGAACCATTAGAACCCCTAACGGGCCTCCTAGCCCATTTACGGGCCCTAAATGAGCAAATAAGCTCACAATAAGCTCGAGTAGCTTATTGGTGATCTTATGGGGGCTTAATAAGCTTAACGGACTTAAATGTACTTAATGGACCAAGCCCTAACCACTGAAGCTCATTCGGGCTCACAACCCCAACTCGGGCCCAATAGGCCCAACAGTTGCTTATTAGCTTATTGAATAAGCTAAATAAGCAAACCGACCTCCTGAGCACTTAATGGGACTTAATGTGCTTAACGGACCCTAATGGACCCAACGAAACTCTTTCAAACCCCTAACGGGCCTTAACGGGCCCAAACCGGCCCAATCGGAAGCTTATTAGCTTATTGAGAATAAGCTGGGAAAATAAAACGGATCGTTGGGCTTAATGCGAATTAGAAACGAGTTAGCAAAGTCCCTAAACCCTTAAGGGTACTTATCGAGTAGGCTATTGGGCTCTCTGGCCCAATAAGCTTAGAATAAGCCAAGATAAGCTCGCTGAGCTTATTGACAACTTATTTGACTTAACTGGACTTATTTAACGTATTTGAACCTATTAAAACTAGTTTGGATCACTAACACTCCTTTTGGACCTTAATGGGCCCGAACCGGCCCATTAAGCCTAAATAAGCTCGGATAGAGCTTATTTATAAGCCAAGTAATTTTTCGCAGCTTAATTAAAACTTACAAGTCATTTTGTCGCTTGTCGAAACGTAATTAGGGTTAAGACGCAAATTCTACAAGTAGAGGGACTAAAATTGACAATTTCGAAACCTAAAGGTTTAAACGTGTCATTTTCAAAATGCAATAACTCCAGGGACTATTCTTGTAATATTCTGAAACTTAAGGATTTAAGTATAAACTATAAAAACCTAAACTATCTTTTTGTAAACCTAAGGGACTAATTGTGTCATTTTCAAAACTAAAAGGTTTAAAATATAAAGGTATATATTTATAAACCCTAGGTCGACCCCCCTTAAGTGGCACTATCTATGGCCCCCGATAAAACCCAAAAAAACTTAAGGGTTAAGGGTATCTTAGAACAAAGTGAACTAGATGAAAACAACTTAACACACGGTCGGTCGAATATTAAAGTATTCGGACATCGAACGGGTTTAATAACAAGTTAATAAATAATGTATATTTATTAATAATGATTTCACGTTTCTCGAGAACCATCGAAATTATAAATACAATGATCTTGTGTGTCACCACACAAGTGATAACGGTATATATAAACTTAAAAATGGGATTTAGTTTATACAATGAGTCGTTAGCTTAAATGTGTAAATAGAAGTGCACCTTACCTTATTAGGTTCTTACGGTTGATCCACTACCTACTTGGATACTTTTTATCATTCAGAAGAACTACGGCTAAGGTGAGTTCATAGCCCATGCTTAAGATTATTTTTAGATGATTACATCCTTGGGGTGTGAACATGCGTTGTATTTAAAAACTAGACGGCAAGTGTACATTTTAAGCATGATTACGTGTTTGCCTAAGTTACCATAACCCCTTTATGTCCATGATCATGAACTGTTAATTGCATAGATGTGATTGGGAATTACATTGTGCGGGCGCGAATGTTATGGATAGATCTATTAGGGATTGACGATCCCCGTTCGGGTGACTAGCTATCACTAGGAACGAACGCATACCATGTGATCTGGGGTTTGCAGGGTTAAGCAACTCATTCTCGTCACCTGTTGGCAAATTCTATATTTGCATCCACTCTATGTCTGCTTCTGGTGTCATGAGCTTAGGGAACGTAATTACTAGAGAGATTGTGTGAATCCATCTTTGTATGATACAAAGATTTGAAGTTTGTACTGCTGTTGGTGGAGAAGTTAATACTGCTAGGCTTAATTTTAGTACTGCTAGACCATTTTTAGTACTGCTGGATGACCGTTAGTACTGTTTGGCTCTAACAGACTTTTCTTTAATTAATCGAGCCGTTGAGATATTTCCGCCAAATACCTATGGCATAGGGGTTTGACCACTTGGACTTTCGTGAACCTACTATAAATTCGCATGATATATTCACGATAACTTCAAATTTCTTTATATTGGTCAAATAATATCTCTCTGTTTTCTCTATCTAATTGAAATTAACTTTCTCCAGCCTTCATACTTACATACACGATCATATCCCACTCAATTAATCACAGTTTTCATCATGGCAAGTTTGGAATTTTGTGACAAACACAACATGGTAGCGTGTTTAGAAAAATCTACAGGAAGTGCAGGGTTTCATCAAATTATCGATTTCCTAAATCGAAGTCACATCTGCTATGCACTCACCAAGAAGCCAGAGGTTTGTGTCTCTTTTATCAAACAATTTTGGAGGTCTGCTGAGGCTTCTACTGATGATAATGGAGAAGTCACGATTAATGCTACTATTGATGGTCACTCACTGTCTATCACCGAAGGATCTTTACGACGACATCTCAAGTTGGTTGATCAAGATGGTATTACTTCTCTTCCAAACACAGAGATTTTTGAGCAATTGGCACTTATGGGATATCACACTCAGTCAGATAAGTTAACCTTTCAAAAAGGTGCCTTTTCACCTCAATGGAGGTTTCTTATTCATAATATTCTTCATTGCCTAAGCCCAAAGAAGACTGCTTGGGAGCAGTTTAGTAGTAATATTGCAGCTGCTGTCATATGTTTAGCCACCAATAGGAAGTTTAATTTTTCTAGGATGATCTTTGAACACATGGTGTCTAATATCTCTAGTCCCCATAAGTTTTTGATGTACCCTAGGTTTATACAACTATGCCTAGACATGCAGAGGCACAAGCTTCAACAACACACAAGATCATATCCTGTTCCATCTCTTAGTATGAAGGTGTTTAATAATATGAAGAGGCCAACAAAGGGTTTTTCAGGCCAGGAGGTTGCTCTATTCCCCACTATGTTAGATGTTCCTGAACCCTCAACTTCACCTTCCAGAATCACATCTTCACCTTCCCCTACTCCTTCACCTTCACCTGAACCTTCACCTCAACACTCACCTGAACCTTCAACTCAACACTCACCTGATAATACCACTGCACCTGCATCACAACCATCCCCAACCCAACCATCACCAACACATCCATCTCCTGGAGCAGAACACCATGTTCCTACACCCCATGACTCACCTCTCCATGTTGTTCACTCACATGGAAGTGATGAGGGTAGCTTGAAACTTCAAGAATTGATGAATTTGGTTACAACACTTTCTGACAGGATTGGAGTTTTGGAGGCTGACTTGATGAAGACAAAGAAAACCTACAGTTCTGCTTATACTAAGCTTATTCTCAGGGTCAAGAAGCTAGAGTCTCAGATCAAGATTAGGAAAGCAAGGAGACAAGCTAGGGTTGTTCTTTCAGATGATGAAGTCTTTGAAGATGATTCTTCCAAACAGGGGAGGAAGTTATCTGATGCAGAGGTTCAAGAA
>BQNB010070359.1:2085-13180 GCA_026074375.1 Tanacetum coccineum
GTGATGTATTCCTAATAAAGAACTTGGGCATTTCTTTTACAGTAGTCAACTCAAGTTTTAAAAAAAATAGTAATTTCCTTTTTGTTATGTTTGTTAAAAGTACACTAGATTTGGATGCCGTGTATGAACAATTGTATTTATAGTAGAGAACTTGGGTATTTCTTTTACACAAATCAACTTAAGTTTTTGTTTACAAGATGCATCTTAGTTTGGTTTATGTGTTTAGCTAAATAGCATTAAGAATGTCAAAAATTACTAAGTGCAGTAAAAAAAGACACCATTAGCGCGATAAATTTCATTGCTAATGACAAGTATTTTCACAATTTTCTATAACATGTTTGGAAGCGGTTTAGGGGGTATGGATATTCAAACACATATTTTTATTGTCTACGGTGATGTTTGGATATAAAACTTAATTGACTTTATATGAAAATACTTAATTTGTTAAGTAATGTTGTTGGGATTTACAGATTTGAAGATTACAAAACTTTCTAGACGAAATGAAGACAGAAGAAACAATGAAGGACCAAATATGTAATAGTTAGGTAGCTTTGTTAGTAAGCTAGGCTTTGTAACCTCCCTTTATTATATAAAGAGGGGAGGCGTCTAGGTTACAGGTTGATTTGATAGTAGACTTCTCCAATGAGAGTCTGAGAAACACATAGAGTGTTTAGTAGTAGTAGTAGTTAGTTTTTCATGTTCAATAAAGAAAACCTTATTAGTAATGTTGATTGTGTTCTTATGTTCTTATTCCGCTGTGCTTAATCAATCAATGTTATTCATACCCTAGTTGAGTCCAGATCTTGGATCCTAACACGTGGTATCAGAGCCTCGTGGCTCTCGATCTGGGGTTTAATAAGGTTTTCATGTATAATTCATTTTTCTGTTATTATTATTAAAAGGCAGCAGGGTTTCTCCCCGAACCCTAATTCGTGTATGGCAGCAGATCAGGTTGTTTGTACATGACAGCAGTATCAAGAAAGAGCAGGTATTATTTTTCATTTGCGCATTCAGAAGGAGATGCTGTTTTATGACAGATTTTACGACGATTTTGTGACACTTTTAAGGCGTCGTCTGGATACTTAAAAAAAAGAAAAAAAGAAAAAAGGTATCTGTACGAGTTCTATGTTTGTTTCTGCTGTTTTAGTTTATCTACTTTATGGATCTGCTGGTGGACGTGTGATAACAGCAGCAGGTGGTCACAACATTGTCTTACAGAAGAAAGTGAAGAGTGCTGACTTTCATGGGAAGAGTCATCATAACAAATTTACTTTACTTGGTCAAAGAAGGAGTACTCATTAATTTTTTAAATGACAAAAGATTTTATGCAGATTGGTCAAGCATGCTTATTTTTTGCTACTAACTCACACGATAATCTCCTAAATTTTTATAATATGGTGCGAATATTATGGGATTGATCAAGCGTATACTTTGCAACAAATTAAAGCTAGAACAGTGGAACAGAAGTCAGACGCAGATCATTTATCGTAAAATATTCATACACGACTGAATGATTGGTGCAATTTTAATATTTTATTCGTGAACTCTTTGGAATTTATGGCTGACTTTGTTTATCTGTATTAATTGAAAGCTTAAGATGTTCTTGCTGATTATATGGTCTCAATTTCTACTGATCGCATGTGTTTCTCCTGGTACATTATACGGTTCCTAATGGTTTATATCATTCCTGCAGGTTTGGCTATGGTCCCTGCTGTCTTCTTATGTTTCTTCAGCTTGCCTGTATCGATATTGTTTTGTTATTGCTGCTGGTTTATAGTGTCCCTTAGACGCCCTTGGATCTGGACGATGTGATGCTTATGGCTTGGTTACTTCTTCTTGATTTGGTTTGGTGTTCATGAGTGGTTTATTACATAACATAATAATGGTTCCCGTTTTTGTCCGGTACCACACACATTTTATTTTCAACAAGCTATAGGAGTAGTTTTGATAGGGATCAGCGATGATCATAGCTAAAACGAATTTACGTTGTGTCCTGGTAATAAAACGCGTATTGATCTGGATCATAACATACTATATTGTTGTGATCGATGAGAATTCGATGGACGTTTTATGGAGGTAGGTCAGAGACCAACGATAACCCATAACTAGGTGTGATAAACATTCATGTACGCACTGAATCATTACTATTTCAACCAATTAAAGTCCGAGATTCATGAGAGGTTAGTGTAATATTAAAGGGGAACTTTTTTATAATTTTTTTTTTTCATCTACTTGCCATCTACATGCATCACTTGAGGGGAAGCCTTTTCGAGTTGCACAAGACCCCTATTGGATGATTACAAAAAGGGGAAGAAGATTTATGGTGTGCAGCTTATTATTGTGTGACATGTATTTAGCATTGTTTCTTCATGCAGGTTGTTTGTAATATCAAATATGGTAATGATGTTGTGATAATAATTTGAAGTATTAACAAACCTATTAGACTAATGAAGACAGAAGAAACAATACAGGACCTAATAAGGTAATAGATGAGAAATCTTTGTGTTAGTAAGCTAGGGTTTGTAACCTCCCTCTATTATATAAAGAGGGGAGGCGTCTAGGTTACATTCATCCATTGGATAGCAGACTTCTCCAATGAGAGTCTGAAAAACACATAGAGTGTTTAGTAGTAGTAGTAGTAGTTAGTTTTTCATGTTCAATAAAGAAAACCTTATTAGTAATGTTGATTATGTTCTTATGTTCTTATTCCGCTGTGCTTAATCAATCAATGTTATTCATACCCTAGTTGAGTCCAGATCCAGGATTCCAACATGCTGCTTAACTTTTGCATTTTCTGCCCTAAAGCATTCATTGAGATCGTGAAGGGCATTGAGCTTTGCAGTTAAATCTTTGTTCTGAGAAACTAAAGCCTTAAGGTCAAAAGTGGGATCTGTATCACTATTTTTCTTTGTTAAGCGAGAGATTTTCTCCTTTAATTCACGAATCATATTGCCTCGACTTTGAATCTGTTCATTTAGTTTCCCAATCACAAACAGTGAATCAAATGAAGGAGCATCCGAAGATGTCACTGGTTTTTTGTTTCCAAAACGTTCTTTGAGATTTTGATACTTTAATTGTAAGTTGAAGTGTTCAACTTCAAGTTTGGAAAAATGTTTTATCATTGAGTCATGATCATCATGTTGAATCTTGTTTCTCAGATTAAAATTTTCAGATTCAAGGTCGGCAATACGTTTCTGAGCACTAGTGAAAGCATCATGCAAGTCAGAAAATCTAGACACGTTGAGTACAGAATCCGTTGCAGTATAAAACACATCTTTGGACAAGCATTCAGCAACTAAGTTCTCATTTGTGATGAGAAGGTTTTTCCGTTCAATCTCACCACTCCGTAAGTCTGTCTCATTCTGGTCCACTTCGGCTTCTAAATTTTCAAAAACGGCTTTCATTGCCCTAACTTCAGTGACTAGAGATTTTTGAATTCCTTCAAAATGTTCTTTGAGTAGATTGAAAAATGGAATTACTTCGGTTAAGTAACACCTTTTTGTTTGTTCAAAACCCCTTTCCCCTTCAGTTATGCCCGTTGGTGAAGCACTTTTTAACAAGTTTCTCAAAAACCCAAAATTTGTTGATAATTACATACAGACCCAAATTTACTGACTTTGTAGTTGGAAGCGTTCTAGGATCAGATGGCCGTGTACTAGGGTAGGAAACACAGTCGCATGTGGTAGGATAGGCCATGGGTTGTTTTGCATAGGCCTTTAGCTCTAGGCCTTTCGTTTTGCTAGATCAAAGGACCAAAATACTTGCTTCAGTGTTGCCATTGAGTCCTGAGGGTAAAGTTGCCAATGAAAATTTTCTTTTGAGAAGTATGGATGGCATAAAGTTAACCCTATATTCCACTCTGATAGAGTCATCATTTTCCACATGTAGTTTATTCCTAGTAGCTTCAGCTAACTCTAATTCTTCCTCAGACGTTGATACAATTACCGGCACATAATGAGGCTTAAGAAGTTCATCACCATCATATAGTGCCGGTTGGGCCTTTTTGGCCTGTCTGAGGTAAAAAGGGTTATGGGCACCTAGTGCAGTTTTAGTCTTTTAATCATACACCTGAGTAGGATTTAACATCATATGGACATTTTGAATGGATTGAAATATTGTGAGTGAAGCTTATTCTCAAGTTTATCGTTAAGGTGTTTCAGATTGGAAAAATCAGTCAGGAATTTTGACTCTTTCTATTTAAACTCTTGTTTCAAAGTCGTTACGGTTTCTTTAATTATCTTAATATTTTCCATAGTTGACTTAAGTTGTAACTTGAAATAATGAAGTTCCTTTTTAAGATTTTCTTCCGTTTTTATTATTATTTTGAATAAGCATAGCATTTGATCATCCATTTGCTGTTCACGTTCAGTCAGTTCAAACTTAGCCACGTTACACATAAATGGCAACCTGTTCCTTGTAGATCTTAAGTTCAGTGGCTATTGGGTCATGAGGAACGAACGCATCATTAACAGGCGATACACATACACTATTTAGAGCGGAAGATGCACAACTTGGTACACCAAAAATGTCATTGATCGACAAATATCATTCATATGGAATACCATTACTGTTACCCATATGGACACTAGTTGAATCAATAACATTTGACGGTTGTACTTTATTATGAATCTCATGTTCGTCCTGATTAAGAGACACATGATCAATAGCATTTTCCAGACTATGTACTCAAAAAAGAATGATGCATTGGATGGACACTTATGGATTTGCTGACCCGAATAAAAGGATAATATTGCCCATGAATATTGACTGAGGCAGTCGGTTCATCATCAACATCTCAATCAACAAGCGTCACATTCATCTCCTTGAAGAGTGTTATCCCTCCCTTCAGATCTAGTGTCTTGACTTTTGAATTATCCACATCTGCATCAAAGGTGTTGCCCTGTTCACCAGCCAGAAAGAGTAGTTCCTCTTCATCCAAAACTGCACCATTCTCTTGGGCTTGCATCAGCAGTATCTTGTCCTTGAAATAATCAGAATTCTGTAGACGCTTTGGCTGAGCACAGTTCCTTGTAATATGTATAACTCCATTACAATTATAACACTTGACCGGTTTCCCTTGACCTGCATTGGCATTCCCAGCTCTATTCTGTGCACCCCCGTTTCCTGTCGTACCATTTCCCCGAGCAAATTACCTCTGATTTTGATTCTGTTGCCCTTGAACATTCTGAAGAACAACCCGACCATATTGATTAGTTGCTTGATTCTGGGTGTTAGATGAGGTTCGAAGTTGATTGTTGGTCTGAGGAAGCGTTGCTCTGAAGGATTGGGCAAGGAGTGCCATTTGTTTGGTTAGGTTGTCAAGTATTTCATTAGTTTGAGTGTATCCGGAGTCAATTTGTGATGTTTCAGGGAATTGTGGATATTATGGTGATTGAGGGATTGTTGATGAAGAGGGATATTGATGAGACTAGACATGTGATGATTGGGCATGAGGTTGGACCGTTGACACAAATGCAAGTTGATCATTCGTAGCAAGAGTGATTCTCTCAATAATCAGTCGATCTTGTGCAGCATGCTTCTTATGTTGTTTTAAGTATGCATAAAGTTGTTCGTGATTTGTCTCTTTCAGACCTTTGTTGAGTTTAATGGCTGTCACGAACCTATCCCATTCAGGTGACATATTGTTCACGAACTTGGAGTTCAGTTGAATGTTAGGCATTGTCATTCTGATATTTCACCTGGAAGCATCTTGAACCTCTCAAACTCATCGTACAACTGAGATTCTCTATCTTCTTTTGTGAGTTCAGAACCAGCCAGAAGCATTTTGACGTTGTCCCATTGCCTTTTGCTTCGAATGTTGTGATTGATGAGCTTGTAGATATCTTTGGTCGTCCATGAAGCACAATAATGGTGGCACAGACATCTTCACGTATCGATTCTTCTCCGGGTCACTGAGATCCTCATATGACGAAGGCCTTTCTAGGTCCAAGTATGACACCTCCCTAAGGGGTATTTTCCCGAGGCATCCCTTATGGTTCCAAGCTCAAATGATCCTTGATCAATCGACTGAAGAATTTGCAATCCATTTTCCTTTCCCCTACAGTACAATCGGATTCGTTGTGACCATGATTCGTAATCAGTCCTATCGAGCATAGGAGGGCGGGTATTGGAACCGGCCGCTTAAATATCATCTGAATTACTGGACATGGTTGATTACTTGTATTATGATAAAATTTGGATCGATACAATGATTAGTGATTGTATGTTAAAAGTGATGATTGTTTGTTTGATTAGGTGATATGTTGTTTGATTGTGATTTGGTTTGGTTGAAATAAATTAACGTAATGAAGATAATTAAACTTAGGCAAAACGCAGTGAAGAATGAAATTTTGCCAGAGTAACTGTTTATCAAAACGCAATATGGTCTTCAAGCAAAACGCAATGGAGGTCTTAAGCAAAACGCAGTGATGTTGAATCAAAACGCAATGATGAATGAATTTTCCATGTAACTTCTTATCAAAACCAATATGGTCTTCAACAAAACTCAAATAGAGGTCTTGAGCAAAATGCAGTGATGTTTGAAGCAAAAAGCATTGATAGCTTGAAGCAAAACTCAAGTAGAGGTCTTGAAGCAAAATGCAGTGAGGTCTTGAAGCAAAACGCAGTGAGGTCTTGAAGCAAAACGCAATGAGGTCTTGAAGCAAAACGCAGTGAGGTCTTCAAGTAGGCAAAACGCAACCTTCAATAACCAAAACGCAGTGACCAAAACGCAACCCCAAATACGACAAAACGCAGTACTGTTGTACGATACAAAACGACAAAACGCAGTGTACTATTTGAGGCAAAACGCAACCAAGAATGTCTCAGAGAGGCAAAACGCAGTGAAGAGAAATACGAACTTTTTCACCTAAAAACACCTAAAAATCACCCTTTTGAACGTTTTTGCTTGGTTTCTTTTGTACAACTTGATCCTAGAAGGTTATAACAACTATAAAAACACTAACTTTAACATCACAAACGTGAGAATCAAAGAGTGTCAAGAAAAAGACCATAAACCTTCAAGAACCAAACTTTTGATCTAAACTAACCAAGAAAACGCACACACAATCTATCTAATCATCCCATGGGCTCTGATACCAATTGTAGTATATTGGATATCATAATACAAGCTTAGGAATGATGGGTTGGCCAAATTTCTAGAGAGAGAAAGTGACTTGTCTAGTGAGAGAAAACACCTTTACGTGTGTGTATTATCAAATGAACAACCAACCCCTTCCCATGGCTGGAAAGGAGTATTTATACAAGTGTTTTGGTACCCCTAAATGGGCCATGGAGTGGCCAAACAAGTGGGTAAAGACCCGGCCCAACACCATAAGTCGTACGGTAACTAAAGGATTAAAACTAAGACTACGAGCTAACCTATGCTAGATATAACCCGGGGTGACTGAGTCTTTTAAATGGATTTTCTTAATCCTAACAATAGATCTTGAAGATATTCAAGAACAAAATACATAACCTTCTGAATTCACTTGCTGATGTCATACTAAGGTTAAACATGAAAATGTCAAACCGAAGTATAATGTAACTCTGATTCATAAATCCGTAAGGATGCCTCATCAATGGTGTGATATTTTAATATAAATGTTGTGGAATATAAGTTAGAGGGTCATAGTAAACCTGCTAACTAATAAGATGAATTATCACATCTTAAATCTGATGAATGTCTTAGAACTATGAATAAAAAGATGCAGTTGATTAGTAGCTTTTTAAACTATATATATAATATAATAAAACCCACTACTATGACAGTGAGCGAGTTAGGAGATTAAAGTACAATCTTATGAGGCGTTTAGGTTTTTTGTCATGATGTTGTGTATGGACTTTATGCTAATAGTAAACAGTGATAGTAGTATTTAGCGTAAATCAAGTTCCCCATTATGGGCTGAGTGTAACCGACTGATGCTTTTATATATGATATGAAAAGCTTGTTTGATTTCTCTCATGTATTCATCTTTATTGTTATTTACTTGTTCTGGCAAAACATGTTATATTGTATTTTCCTATAAACCTTATTTACATTTATAGAGCATATCTCGTATTAAAATCTTACGCGTTCTATGTCTATGTGCTGTAGAACCTACTATTACTCGTTCTTGTATACCCGAGGGCAACGGAAGAACTCGTTAACCGACGAGTGGAAGAAGCGTTGGCTGCTTATGAAGCGACCAGTACTGCAAATGCTCTTGAGGCTGAAAGTCAAAGCCAAAATGGCAGCGACGGAGATAATGGAAATGGTGGAAATGGAAATGGTGGAGATGGAAATGGTGGAGATGGAAATGGTGGAGATGGAAATGGTGGAAATGGAAATGGTAGAAACGGAAATCCAAATGAGAATAATAGGGGTGCTAGGCCTGTTGTTCGAGAGTGTACATACCAAGACTTCATGAAGTGTCAACCACTCAACTTCAAGGGAACGGAAGGAGTTGTCGGGTTGATAAGGTGGTTTGAGAAAATGGAAACAGTTTTCCATATCAGCAACTGTCTAGAGAAATACCAAGTCAAGTATACTACTTGCATACTGTTAAACAGTGCACTAACTCGGTGGAACTCACATAAAAGGACTATTGGAGCTGATGCTGCATTTTCCATGTCATGAAGAGAGCTCATGAAGCTAATGGCTGAAGTGTACTGTCCAAGGATTGAAATTTAAAAGATGGAATTCAAGCTGTGGAATTTAACCGTGAAGAACAATGATTTGGTTACTTATACTCAGAGATTTCAAGAGTTGACTATGATGTGCACCAAGATGGTCCCCAAGGAGGAGGATCGGGCTGAGAAATTCATTGGAGGTCCACTCGATAACATCCAAGGGAATGTAATTGTTGCTGAACCTACAAGACTGCAAGATGCTGTTCGAATTGCTAACAACTTAATGGATCAAAAGTTGAAAGGTTATGCTATGAAAAACGCTAAGAATGAAAGAAAGTTTGATAACAGCCAGAAGGACAACTGTGGTCAGCAACCATCGAACAAAAGATAGAATGTTGGAGGTCAGAATGTAGCAAGAGCCTACACGGCTGGAAACAATGAAAGGAGAGTGTATAATGGACCGCTACCTCTTTGCAACAAGTAAAAATATCATCATGAAGAGCCATGCACTGTGAGATGTGGGAAGTGCAAGAAGGTTGGACATTTGACTCGGGATTGTAAGGCGGCAGATTCCACTACTTCCAATCAGAGATGTCAAGTAGTGAATCAAAGAGTTTTAACTTGTTTCGAGTGTGGAAGGCAAGGACACTACAGGAGTGATTGCCCAAAGCTGAAATAATAAAATCGTGGAAACAAAACGGGAAACGAGAATGGTGTTGGCGAAGCAAGAGGAAAATCATATGCGCTAGGTAGAGGAGACACTAACTCCGACTCAAATGTCATCACTGGTACGTTTCTTCTCAACAGTCATTATGCTTCTGTATTATTTGATTCAGGCGCCGATTGAAGTTTTATGTCGACTACTTTTAGTACCTTGCTTGATATAACCCTCGATACTTTAGACGTTAGCTATGCTGTCGAATTAGCCGACGAGAGAATTTCTAAAACTAATATCGTACTTAGAGGTTATACGTTAGGATTACTAGGTTACCCATTCAATGTTGACCTAATGTTAGTAGAACTTGGTAGTTTTGACGTCATCATCGGTATGGATTGGTTAGCGAACCATCATGCGGTGATTGTGTATGATGAGAAGATTGTGTGAATTCCCTTTGGAGGTGAAGTTCTGATAGTCCAAGGTGATAGAAGTGACAAAGGTAAAAGAGAGTCGAAGTTAGAGCATTAAAATACGTGCACTCAAACTCAGAAATAATTTTAAAGAGAGGTGCCACAATTTTACTAGCACAAATTTATGAAGAAGGAAACCGGACGACAAGTCAAAGGACGAAGTGACTTAAGGACGTGCCTCTATCTTACGAGCCATTCCGAGTTCTACCAGAAGACTTTCCTGGATTTCTCCGCTAATGCGACAAGTCAAATTCCAAATTGACTTGGTCCCAAGTGCTACACCTGTGGCACGTCCTGTATAGATTAGCACCGACAGAACTACAATAAATGTCCACTCAACTACATACAAGAACTTTCTGACAAGGGATTTATAAGACCGAGTTCCTCACCCTGGGGAGCCCCGGTCTTGTTTGTCAAAAAGAAAGATGGATCTTTTCGGATGTGTATCGATTACCGTGAGCTGAACAAGCTGACTGTGAACAATCGATATCTACTTTCGAGAATCGACAACCTGTTTGATCAGTTGTAAGGATCCAGAGTCTACTCTCAGATCGACCTGAGATCTGGTTATCACCAACTCAGAGTTCGAGAGGAAGACATTCCAAAGACAGCGTTTAGGACATGCTACGGTCACTATGAGTTTCAAGTGATGCCGTTTGGACTGGCCAACGCACCAGCGGTATTCATGGATCTGATGAATCGGGTGTGCAAACCGTACCTAGATATATTCATGATCATTTTTATTGATGACATCTTGATCTAGTCCAAGAGCAAAGAAGAGCACGCAGAACACCTTAAGTTAATTTTAGAGTTACTTAAGAAGGAGGAATTGTACGCCAAGTTTTCGAAGTCTGAATTTTGGCTGTCGAAGGTATAATTTCTTAGTCACATGATTAATAGTGAGAGAATTCACATGGACCCAGCTAAGATTGATTCAATCAAGGATTGGGCATCGCCCAAGACTCCGATAGAGATTTGTCAATTTCTAAGTCTTGCTGGCTAATACCGATGATTTATCAAAGGTTTCTCAAAAATTGCCAAGCCTATGACGAAGCTGACTTAAAAGAACGTGAAGTTTGATTGGAGTGAAAAGGCAAAAGCTGCATTTCAACTGTTGAAGCAGAAGTTGTGTAGTGCATCGATTTTGGCTTTACCCCAAGGTAGTAAAAACTTCGTGGTTTACTGTGATGCTTCTCGTAAAGGATTGGGCGCAGTTTTGATGCAAAAGGAGAAGGTCATAGCCTACGCATCACGCGAACTTAAGATTCATGAGAAGAATTACAGTACACATGACTTAAAGCTTGGAGCTGTGGTGTTTGCTCTCAAAATGAGGAGACATTATTTGTACATCACGAAA
>BQNB010070360.1:17889-33149 GCA_026074375.1 Tanacetum coccineum
TTTTAGCAATAATCCCTGTTTAGCTGGGATTTCAGGTTCTATACCTTTTACTTTCTCTGCCTTTAGTTACTAGCTTATTTCTGTCTTTGCTTATTAATTGCTTAAACTGCTTATTTAGTTGCTTATTTACTGTCTTTACTTGTTTATAAATGCTTATTAATATCTGGTAACTTAGTTTTGTTCATTAGATTCAAAATTCATAAGCTTAAATGACTTTTCATAAAAATAAAGGGGTGTTTGGGTCAGCAACACTAACCACAAGTTAGTGTTGCTCTTGGCTTTTTGGTCTTTTGTGTTTGTCTTAAAACTCAAATATAGGTTTATTTAAGCTGTGTTTATAAGTTAGTTTAGTGTTAGATAAGTTTTCATTAGTTAGTTTCCTAATAAGTCATAATCTTTCTTTTCTCAATTTTTATATTAAGCTTAAGTAATTTCTAGTCTTTGCTCAAGTATAATTAGCTCTTAGTTTTGTGTTTTGAAAGAGTAGAAATAAGAATCTTAAGTCTGCATTTTATGGTTTTGAGTTTTGGTCAAATGCATCAGAAAAGAAAAACAGCCAAAATGTCCATTTTCTAGCTTAAATTTTAAGTAATAAAAATAGATTTTAGCATTTCAAATTTTGTGCACAAGTAGTTTATAGGTTAATCTATATAGCTTAGGTCTTAAATTTGCTTAAAAAGTTTATTTGCTTATCTGTTTTAGGAATGCAAAATTGTCCTCTTTTTTTTCACAAAAACTCTTAAAAACCAAAAATATAGTAGTCTGTCTGCATTAGTCTTTTCACTTAACTTTTTCTTAGCCTTATTGAATTTCAAATTACTTTTAAAAAGCAGTTTTAAATAGTCTTTAGTATAAGCTTTAAGGATTTCTAAGTCATTTCATCATAAGGTTCCATTTGCTTATTTGATTTTAAGCCCAAAGTCTGCCTAGGGGTTGTTTGGTTTAGAGATTTCATAAGTGCTTATTGTGGTTTTCAGTTTATGGCTTGGTCTCTTGAGCTTAATTCTGTCCACGTTGACTTATTAGGTTAGACATAGGATAGATATTGCTTATTTAGCCCTAGCATAGCTTATTTCTAGCTTTTAAAGTTCTTAGATTTTTCAAAAAGCCAAAAAAAATAGTTTTAGTTATTTTTCTGCCTTTTAAGCCATTTTTCTGCTTATTTTTTGAGTTTCAATAAAAGTTTCTTTTACTAAAAGTGCTTATTTTTAGCTTTTCTAAAACTTTGCTTTTATAAGTTATCAAAAAAAAGGGAAGGTGGAAATCGGGGGTGAGCAAGGCTCGAACCCCCGACCTCAACACCCTCAACCTTTATAACCACACAACCACACACCTCACTACCATCGTGCCCTGGGGTATTTTTCGTTATAGGTTTACAAAATCTATTATTTATACACGTTTTCTCCCTATTTAGCTTATAAGCTGTTTTAAGTTTATTGCACAGCTTATTTAATAAGCTGTGTATCCAAGCTTATTTTTCCTAGGTCCGGATTAGTTCAAGCTATTTTTTATAATTTTTTTAGAATTTTTATAACACCCTGTGTTTTCAAGTCATTGACGACGTCGATAAATCTACTATTTATTTTTAGTATCATACGCGTTTTCTTGTAATTTCATGTATTAAGTAAAATTGCGTAAGTTAAAAATTATCGTTCAATGTAAACAGGCACCAAACAATTAAGTGTTTACATCAATCAAGTATTAAATAATTATTTTGAGAATAATTATGGTCTTTGTTTATTTTATTTTTATCGGTTACGTAAATTATGTACGTTTCGCGATAAAGTAAGTTTAGGCATACCCGGAACCACATGAATTAATATACGCTTCCACGAATGCCTATGTTTATATACAATGATCAAAGTTTATAGAACCTTTCCCATATACATGCATATGTGCACGTCCCATATATTTATGCAAGATAACAAAGACTTTAAAAGTTACATACACTTGATAAATTAATAACTACACATTACATATTACTTTCATTTTCACCAACAAGTGCAAGTAACATTTCTTACTATCAAAAGAAAGTAGCTAGTCAATCATAACATGGGATGTTCTATATATGAGAGGACACAAGAACACTTCCATTAACTAAGAGTAAGGTGCTAGCAAGAGTTGGTAAGGACTAACTAGTCACCCTTAATTTCCTCCTTTTTGACCAATGTTGCCCCCCCCCCCCCCATGCCTCATTTAACACTTTGGTCTAGCTAATAGTGTCTTGTACAATGCCTCTTGTAGTATATAAAGAGAAGTACTTGTAGATAAAAACATATATCTCATTCCTTAGCAAAAATCAAAGCAAATTCTCTCCTTTTCTCTCCTTTAAGCCCACGGCATCAAACCCCCCTCCATAATAATCCATACTTTGATTTTGCAAGACCATACACACCTACACGCATCATTCCTATGATAACCTAAGGTGTTTGCAAGGGTTGGTTAAAGGTTTACAAGTATTGAAGCAAGATTTTCAAGATTAGGGTTTTCTAAGAAAACTAGGGTTTTAAAGAGTGCAAGCTTGGTTTAAAAATCTAAACAAGGGTTTAGATTGTATTTCTCATCATCATACATTACTTTAAGGTTATCTATAAACCTTTATGTCTTTACTTTTCTCATTTTTATAAGTATATGTGTTCTATATAGTTAAATCACCATTTAGGGTTTTAAACATGTTAAATGGATAACTTACTTATGATTATGAGTTTTAACACTTTTACATATGATATGTTATTGTTAATATCATGATAAAATGAACATATAAGTATTGTACCTTGTTGATTTAATGTAGAAATGGTTATATACAAAAATTAGGGGTTTTAAAGTTAATTAAGGAAAGTTATGATTGTATGTGAAGTTATGAACTTGTGATCTTGGACTAATGGACAAATTATGGATCTTGGACTATATGATATATATTACATAAGTATATTATGAGTTATAAAGAAATTGTGGTATTTTAAATTGTTAAAAAGTATGTATAAAACAAGTATACAATTAATTATATAAAAGACACAAAAGGGGCTGTTTGGATTAGAAATCCAAACATTGGGTTTGACATTTTATAAAAATAATACGTCTCATGATGATTCCAAAATGATAAGAAACTCGAAAAACGGATTAATAACAAAAAAGATACGCTAATTACGAGTTATACGTTAAGTAAACGGATTTATAAAATAAATTTTATAAAAATTATACAAAACAGAAACTTTGGTATTTTTAACAGATTATACATATTTTTAGAATTCCAAAACAATAAGAAACGTAATTTTTTGATTTAAAGCGAAGAAGTTATGAATTACGCTAGTTTGTATACTTAAAATGTATACAAATATTATTATAAAACTATTTTTATAAAAAGTTACCTTTCATGACAGAAACATTAATTTTTGTAAACCTCATAAATATATAGAACTTTCAATTACGAGAACGTGCTCGAAAGAATCGCTAAAAACGGAGCTATAACGAATAAAATACGACGTTTACGGGTTTTACGATAAATAAAACTAAAAAATAACTTCATAACTGATGTGAACAGTAAAAAATATTGTTCATCAGGGGACTAAAAATATGAAAATGTCAATTATTGATAACTCAACTTAATACGAAAACGTGGACGTAAGAAACGCGAGGAACGGGTTTAAAACGGAAAAGTTATGCTAGTTTTACTAAAACGATAATTATAAACGTTTTCACTTTATAACAACGATTTCTGAATTACAAATAGACGGTGATGAAGCTATATAGAATTATATGTGGTTATCAAAGTACTATATTACTAGGGAGTTTCATAATGAGGCCTCTTCGGGGTGGCGTATCGACGAGTTGTTGGATTTACGATTTAAAGTGTCCTAGTTCCTCATACGTCACTACATGACCTCTTAAATTATGATAGCCCGAACGATTGTATGATGTAACTAACATAGACTTGTATATGATGTTAGTTAATCGAAGCGATTAGTGCTTATATGACCTATGCTAATTTAGGTTGCATTTGATCATTTACGTGACACGTTATCTGTGATATTTGGATTATCAGTACTCGAGGTGAGTTTATAGCCCCACATTTTTACGATTTCAATGATTTATAACTTTGGGGTGGAAACATGCTTTGTTTTATAAATTGGACGCAAGTGTATATTTTATATTGATTTTGTGTTTGCCTATGTAACGATAACCCAAGTTGAGCCCATTATCATGAACTGTCAATTGCATTGATGTAGTTGTGAATTACATTATGTGAGCGCGAATGTTATGAATAGATCTATTTGGGATTGACCTCCCCGTTCGGGTGATTAGCTATCACCGGGAACGAACGTTATAGCATGTCGGATTTGGGATGTTTAGGGTTGAACATCTGATCGGGCAGAATAGCAATATTTATTATTGCGAATATAATTGTCGAGCTTCAGTGTCATGAGCTTAGGAAAACGTAATCGGATTTTGTGATGTCTGCATTTGTTGCATTATCACGGGGAAAGTCTTGCGGTCCTGCATATTATATTTTACTAACCTATGAATTCACCAATATTTTTGTTGACGTTTTAAAGCAATGTTTTCAGGTGGTCAATAGGCACGAGGTGCCAGGGATACATTGGTGACACTTTTGGTTATCACGCTAAAGATTTGGATGTAATATGTTTTGGGAAATGTATTGTCAATCTTTGTAATATCAAACACTGAACAAGTAAAGCTGCATGCTTTGTGTAACAAGTCTTTTATCAAATCCAATGTATCATTTTAAACGACTTTTTGTCGTTCTTATATATCTTGTGCTATTGATCTGAGAAGTAACACGCCCCGGATATCCTTATTCCGCTGCGACCCAACACCCACCGGAATCCTTATTCCGCTGCGACCGACAATTTTGGGGGGTTTACACAAGCATAAATTATTGTGTTAGTATCTTAATGAAAATATATGGCTAAGTAGTTAGTACTAGCTATGTTTCTACTACTGCTAGTGTAAGTTACTACTGCTAGTGTATATTACTACTGCTAGTGTAACTTAGTACTGCTGGTGAAGATTGAAGAAAACTTTTTAAGTAGTTAAAACCACCCGCATGTACATAGTTAATGGCTGCTGTGAACAAAAGTTAATACGTTAGTGTTAAAATTTAATGCTGCTACTGGTATAAAAAGTTACAACTACTGAAAGATTACAACTGCTGAAAGAGTTTATGCTGACAGGTAAAAAATTAAAGACTTATCAGAGAAAAGTATAAGATTGTTAGCAGAACAAGATTACTTACGATGATAATATTAGATATTACAGAATAGATCAAAGAGAATATTATAAAACTAGGAATATATTGTAAGCCCATTAGAACTCCTTGGTGTAAAAAATAAGGTCCAAGGGCATAGAGATTGATATCTGAAATCGTTTTGTTTTGATATCATTAAGCTTCAAGGATTTGTAATCCTAATACTATTAGAGTAATCGATTAATATTGAAGCATTGTGTTTTGTTTATCCTATGTAATCAATAGAATTACTATTCATTAGCATATATCTTCTTATTGTTCAAAGATTAGATTCCGCATAATCTTTGATATATTATACAAAGTTTCTACGATAGTTGTGTAGGATTTATCTTGCATAACTAAACCTTACACAAGCTAAGGAATTCAAGATCTATTCAAGTGGGATCAACAAGTGGTATCAGAGCATCTGAAATGCTTTGAATAAGAAGAAACTGCTTATACCAAAAGGTCTGTTTGGTACAAAGAAGATAGATCAAGAACTCAGTACATATGGTGTATGCATCAAAAGTGGCCTATCTCAAACTAGGTGAGTATGACTTTAAAGATGAGATTGAACAGTACATTAGATGATTGATCTTCTCTAATATGGGGAAGTCATAGAGAATGGTAATGCAACCTCCAATAACAAAAGTTTGATGAATGTGTTGAGACCTATAATTGCTCCTAAAAAACTGCTTAAGAGAAGGCACAAACAAAAGAGGTTAGTAGTTGAAGGGCAAGAAGCATTTTTATTGATTAGGGCATTCCTAAAGAACATCAATTAAAGTTTAACATCCATCAAAGAAGCCAGTTCATAGCTGCATGCTGTTAGAAGAGGTTTGGAGGGAAATGCTGCAACAAAAGACAAGATGAATCTTCTAAAGCACAGTATGAAAATTTTACTGCATCTAGTTCAGAGGTGTTAGATGAAACCTTTGATAGGCTTTAAAAGCTTATTAGTTAGTTGGAGATTCATGGTGAAAGTATCTCACAAGAAGATGTGAATCAGAAGTTCTTAAGAAGTCTGTCACCAGAATGGAACACACATACCATTGTGTGGAGGGAACCAAAGCCTGACATAGAAACAATAAGGCTTGGATGATCTTTACAAACAACCTAAGAGCTATAACCAGAGGTCAAGAACACCAAGCCTCAAGCACAAACTCACAAAACGTATCCTTAGTGGTCCTCAAACAGCACCAGAAGTACAAATACAGCCAGTTAAATACTACTAAGCTCATGGTGCTACAACTACTAGCACTCAAGCTACTACTATTAACTCAACAACAATTGACAACTTGAGTGATGATGTCATTTGTGCTTTCTTTGCAAGTCAACCAAACAGTCCACAACTTGACAATAAGAACTTGCAACAAATTCATCCTGATGATTTAGAAGAGATGGATTTAAGGTGGCAGATGGCTATGCTAACAATGAGGGCAAGGAGATTCTTGAAGAACACTGGAAGAAAGCTTTCTGTGAATGGTACTGAGACCATTCGGTCTTGATTAGTCAATGGAGAGTATATAACTGCCACCACAAAAAGGCACTTTGCAGGAGAGCAGGGCTCCAAAGAACCAAGAAAATAGGAATAAAGGAATACACAAGGGTTGTGCCAGTGGAGATAACTTCTAATGCTTTTTGGTGTCTGTGATAGGTTCTGTTGATGAATGGGAGTGATCAAGTCATAAGAAGGTCCAACTAACTTTGCACTCATGGCTTACTCTTCTACAAGTTCTAACTCTGAGGTATCTACTGATTCAAACTGTTCATCATCTTGCTTTAGGAAAATGTTAAAATTCTTAAAGAATAAAATAAACAATTGTTAAAAGACTTAAAGACATCTAAGTTAATTCTATTGCTTATAAAACAGGTTAGAGTACTGTAGAACAAGACTACTAGTTTATAAGTAAAAATGAGTCTATTTATGGAGGAAGGATATCAAAAGGTCTAAAAAAACGTGAGATTCTTTAAGAAGAAGTAGCCCATTACAGAGCTAAAAGAGGAAGTTGGAACTGGCTCTAAAACAAAAAGATGAAATTTAGTAAACAGTAATAATTTTGAGAATTCATTCTAAAAGCTTAAGTAAACTAATTAGACTGTTTAGATAGTTGATAAGTGTAAAACAGGTTTAGGTATATTGTTTTCCACCTCCCTATAACAGGAAACTTTCATGCCTCCAAAACTTGATTTGTCATTCTCTGGCTTTGGATAAAGCAATGTTAGTGACCTACAGTTAAGAGCTGTAATTGAGACTAGTGAAGCGAAAGGCTTATGCTAGACAAGCCTAAGGTTGTTAGGAAGAACTTGGTCCCCCACTTATTGAAGATTAGATATTAGATAGTGAGGATGAAGCTGAGTCAAAGCCTAAGATAAGGAAGAAAACTATTAAACCTAGTTTTGCTAAAATAGAGTTTGTTAAATCTAAAAGCGCAAAGGAAAATCTCCAAGGGAAACAACTGTAAACAAGGTGATCAAAAAGGTGAACACACCTATCCTAGAGGAAGCCAAAGAATTATGAATAACAAAGAAGTCTCAAAGATTGATGGACTAATTTTTAAGATGATTAACAAGCTTGTTATGTTGTGGAAGTTTTGACCACCTGTAGTATGATTGTGACAACCCATCATATACGATTTAATAATAAAAAAGATGGTAAAACTTATGTGAAAACTATACTCAAAGGAGGGTGAATCACCAGAATTTTTTCCTAGAAAGACCCCCCCCCACCCTCACACCCATTCCTAATAAGAACATGGTTCCAAAAAGCAATATTAATGAGGTCAGGCCTAGTAATACTTACTAACTACTTAAACCAGTTAATACTGTTACACAGAAAATAATAGTAATATGCAAGACCAATGACAAATGTTTTTAATAAAGCACATTCAACTTGTATAAGGCCCATAAACAACAAAACAAACACTAAAAATAGTAACTCAGATAAAAGGAATAAAGTGTTTGTGGTAACAATGATAATACAGGCTAAGCCAAAAGGCAGAACTTAATGTTTTTAAGGGAAACCAGTTAATAATGTTATGCCTTAGCTTGTTGGGTTTGGAGACCAAAGCAAAAAAATTTAGACCATGTTTCCAAACACAACAGTGCATCAATAAAATTTAAAAGATTTAATTATATTGACACACAAGGAAGATCTAAGTCAGTGATGGCTTGGGTCTCCAAAAGAGACTGATTTTCTTACCTTATGTGCAGGGCAATCCATAACATGATTTACATGAGAAAGGAGTGATTGATAATGGATGCTCAAGGCACATTACAGGGAACATGTCATATCTTATTGACTTTGAGGAAATTATTTGAGGATATGTTGCCTTTGGAGGTAACCCCAAAGGAAGGAAAATCATAGGCAGAGGTACAAATGGCATTGTGATGATGGTAGGTAAAGCTAGAATGGGAGAACAGTACCCATAGCAAAGATTACATTCATTACCATTGTGGACTGTTGATCCACCATTCTCATCTCTTAAAGTTCAAAGAGTTTCTCCCTGATGCCAGATTCAAACCTTTTAGGATTGGTGAAAAAGAAGGGTTAATGAAAAACCCCCAGGAAAACAAGTGGTAAACCATAGTAAAGAGGGTAAAGTGAAGATCGTATAAAAAGTAGATGATTTTAACAGCACAAATAATAATTAATTCTGTAGTTCAACTGTTAATGCTCGCTGACACAGATGGATTAAATGTAGATGAGAAAATAATAATTATTGGATGTGCTGATGATCCAACTATGTATGAATTGGAAGAAATTGGCAGATTTAGTGATGCTGAAGATGATAATACATGGACTGACATGAATAATTTGGATACTTACTTCCAAGTCAGTCCTATTACTACTACAAGAATACATAAGCAATCAACATCCTCCTTAAATCAATCATTAAGAGATCTGCAATCATCTACTCAACAAGATAATGAACAAAAGAACTTGGAGGAATATGGGTTTGTTGGTACTACTCTTAAACAATGAACAAACCATAAAGACCTTTAAAACTGCTTGTTTGCTTGCTTTTTATCACAAGAAGAACCCAAAAAGGTAATTCATGCATTGAAGGATTCAAGCTGGATAGAGGCTATGCAGGAAGAGCTTCTACAATTCAAGTTACAAGAAGTTTAGGACTTTAGTGGAGTTACCAAATGGAAAAAGGGCTATTGGTACTAAATGGGTCTTCAGGAATAAAAAGGATGATGAACAGAGGAATTGTGATTAAAAATAAAGCAAGAATTGGTTTGCCTCAAAGGGTACACACAAGAAGAAGGGATTGACTATGATGAAGTCTTTGCCCCTATTGCAAGAATTGAAGCAATTATGTGGAAACCATATGATCGTTAAAGCTCATTTTGATTAGAACTTTAATCTAGGATGAACAATAATAAAGAACAATAGAATGCACAGCGGAATAAACATTAAGAACATTCTTTATTGTTATGCCTAACAATTTTTCATCATCATCTTTATACAATGACTACTACAAGCCCCAATTCTACGTGATCAATCGTAGAACGTGTTATCTAAACTATAACAAGGAATCAAAAATCCTTGAGGCTAAAACACAAACAACCTAGGCGTCTTCATTAGAGGACTTGACGCCTAGAACACACACATACTTTTCTGTGTTTTACATCTTGACACACATAAAACTATATCTAGGGATCTCTTTATATAGTAGAGTCCATCTAGATTTACAAGGGAAAACATAATTGTATAAGGAAACTAAATCTTTTAATTCTTTAATAAACTTCATCTTTATCTTCAAGAATCATATCTTTTAGAATCTTTTATCTTTTGTAGAATATCCTCCACCAGCTTGTAGAATTCCATAATTGTCATTTAAGTCCCTCTTGTTTCCTTTTCATTCATTGTTTTGTCTTATCAACTCAAAATATATTTCCCAACAATCTTCCCCTAGTTGATAATGACAAAACCAAATAAGCACAAACTTCCCCTGAAGTTAATATATGAATGAAACATACTTCCCCTTAATCCATGCAATTCCACCAAGGATCTGTAAGTTGCACATCTTCTTTGTAAATCTTCTTCCCCTTTTTGTCATAATCAAATAGGGGACTAAAGTATGCAACTTTGATTTCAACAACCACAAACCATTATCACACTTCTAATCCAAGTATTCTAATGACTCAAATTTCCCACCATTACCCACCTTAAAAAATGAACTTGAGCAGTAGAAACCTACACTAGCAGTAGTAACAAAAACTAGCAGTAGTAAAAACCTTCACCTTGATGTAGCATATAAATGGTTAAACATTTTAACGTTAAGCTTCCCCTAAAACCCATAGGTTAACCATTTCTTGAATCTTCAATTCTGTAGGCTCTTGTAATGATTACTGATAAAGAAAACTAAGTATAACCAACTTGATGCTGAAGTAGAACAACCCAAACTTATGTCTTATGTCTTGTACTATAAACATGATAAAGAACTCATACTGATTCTCTGTCTTTATGAGTAGACCTTGATCTCTTGATAAAATCCTCATCTTCAATGAGACACTGAGCACAACAACGTAACTCCTTTAAGTGATAGTAAATACCTGTGAGTACTACAACGTACCTCCTTACATCTGGTATAACTAGATAAATCAAGTCTTCATCATAAACCATTTATGACCAAACAAGTTATCTTCAAGGCTAAAAGATATAATAAGAACACGCATCCAAGTAATTCCACTTCGACTTCAAATAAGGAATAAACAATCTTCTTCGTAATCAATTGTAACAAATAATCTGAAAATGAGCCTTTAAATCTGTTAAAAACATGTAAACCAAAAACAAAAATCCAAACAGTAAACACCACAATCAAACAAACTTGTGTTTCTGTTTTGTCCGACATCCTTTGTACCAGCTGAGAACCAATTTTCTTCTCTGTCCAATATCGGACATGACTAGCAGTAGAAACTGCTTTTCTCGGACAACTTAAGCAGTTGTAATTCATTTGAGCAGTTTTATCCATCCTTGTGCACGAACAATTTTAAATTCCCATGGCATAAACAGTATTAACTATGTAGACAGTATTAATATTCAAACAATACTAACCACCTTAAGCCCAAGCAGTTTTAATTTTTGAAGCCCAATTGCAATAAACACAATTATGAACCATAGCTGCTTATAAAACTTCCAAAACAGCATACCTTCTATGTATACACCCATATGACTGCCAAATATATATCACGTGAATTCATGATAGTATAACCAATCACAAATCATACAGCTGCTTTCCTTCATCTTTACACCATTATCATCACGTATACTAACTTGAGCCCAATAGCAGCTTAAAAATGTGATGGCAGTATTAATCTCCTTTTGTGCAACCTGACGTGAACCAAATAGCACTAATACTTTTTCCAGCCCAATAGTATTAATTTGAAACATAGCAGCATAAACTTTTACCCTTAATCTTTGTCAGGCAGTACTAATCATGTACGAACATAATATCAGTAGAAGCATAAACATATATACTTGTATACATAGCAGTAATAAACTTCCACATCAAGCAGCATCAAAGAAGCATTGAAACTATTGGACCCAAAGTTTCATAAAAGCCTATTATTATTTATATCACTTAAACGCTGTATTTAATATAAATTTATACCTTCTATGTATACACCCATATGACTGCCAAATATATATCACGTGAATTCATGATAGTATAACCAATCACAAATCATACAGCTGCTTTCCTTCATCTTTACACCATTATCATCATGTGTATACAACCTGCATTAATACGCTTTGATTGCCTTGATTGCCTGCTCTTTATACATTCACGTCCATAACCATCCTTCTGTATAGAAAACCCTAACAACAGCTTTAATTACTACCTTGGCACAAACAGGCAACATCAATGTCTTCATTGAGTCTAAGCAGCAGTTGTGATATATTCAAGCCCAATATAATAAGAGCTCACATTTGGATACAGTATATATCATCACCATACCCAACACGAATTAGGGTTTAATACTTCCATCTGTTCTTGAATTCGTACCACCATAAATTACACCAATATTACTTCAACCTGCTATTACATTATCAACTACAGCAGCAAGAATCAAACAGCAGCAAACTCTAAGAAAGATAATACAAGATTGAAACGACCAAGCTACAATAAACCCTAATCGATCCGCCTTTGTACAAGCTCGTCAATCATGAACTTCTTTGGTTTCACATAATCTTGAAGCAAGAACATCCACACAAGATATTGATGCTTCTTCTTGTAATACGAATGACGAGATCAGGAACAAGAAACCCTTTTGAATATCTTTATAATGACCAACCGAATTAGGGTTTTATCAAAAACCCTAGTTTTTCACAGAATTTGATGATTATTGAAAAAGAAAACCGAATTCGATTCAAAGAAACCCTTGAATAATAGTAACAACGAGATCTGATTTCATGTGAGTGCAAAAAAGCAGACTAGTGGTTGCTATTCACAACATAAGTGAATATGTAGCTGCCTTCAGTTGTATGTGGACAGTGCTTTGGATCCCCTTTGGTATCCAAAAGATTCTCCTTTTGATTTGGTAGCATACATTGATAGTGATTATGCTGGAGCAAGCTTGGATAGGAAGTCAACAACAGGAGGTTATCAATTCCTTGGTGTAGATTGATCTCATGGTAGTGCAAGAAACAGACTGTGGTTGCAAATTCCATAACAAAAGCTAAATATGTTGCTACTTCAAGTTGTTGTGGACAGGTACTCTGGATTCAAAATCAACTTCTTAATTATGGGTACAACTTTATGTATACCAAAATATTTATTGACAATAACAGTAATATACGCATTGTTAAAAATCTAGTTTTTCATTCTAAAACTAAGCATATAGAGATTAGACATCACTTTATTAGAGATAGCAATGAAAAGAAGTTAATTCAAATGGTTAAAATCCATACTGACAAGAATGTTACAGATTTGCTAACAAAAGCCTTTAATGTAAGTAGATTTTAATATTTGATTGCTAGTATTGGAATGCTTAATTTTTAAAATCTTTTATCTCTTTTAAAAAGTTTTAAATGAATAAGTACTGTTATTTATGTCATAAAGAGTTTCTGCCGCTAAGTATGAGTTAAAATTGTTAGTTATACTTACAACTGTCAAGTATAATTAATATTGTACATAATGAGAAAATTGCTATGGATTGTATTTTGTAGTTTTTGGACTAACTTTTGCAGGTAAATAAATAAATAAAAAGGTGAGTTAAAAAATTGAAAGAAAGCAAAAACAGATAGAGAGAATTATGAGCTAAAAGAATTGAGAGAACGCAAAAACAAATAGAGAGAATTGTGAGTAAAAAGAATTGAGAGAAATCAAAAGCAGACAGAGAGTTTTTGTGAGTCAAAATGTTAATTTGATGATGGAAAAGTTGTTTAGAATGGAATTAGAGTTAATGCTGGTAATTCAAAGTTAATGCTGCTAGGCATAACTTGCTACTGCTGGGTGCAAGTTAATGCAGCTAGGCATAACTTACTACTGCTGGGTGAAAGTTAATGCTGCTAGGCATAACTTACTGCTGAGTTACTACAACTGGGGTACTTACTACTGCTGGTTGAAAGTTAATGCTGCTAGGCATTACTTAATACTGCCAGTTGAAAGTTAATGATGTTGAGGGTACTTTCATAAATACTTTGATTAAGGGTTTCAATCACTCATTCGATCAATTTTACTCTTTTAAATACTCTCTAGTCATAAACCGTAACTAAATTTCATCATTCACCATCAAAACCCAACACAATGTCGAATCTAAAGTTTGCAGATACTCACAACATGGTCGCGTTTTTAAAGAAACCCTCTGAAAGTGTTGGGTTTGAGGAAATTGTTGATTTTCTGAATGCAAACCCTATTAGATATGCTTTAATGATCAACCCTACAATCTATACTTCTTGCATTAAGCAATTCTGGGCTACCGCTAAAGTAAAAACTGTCAATAAGGAAGTGCAGTTACATGCTCTAGTGGATGGAAAAAAGGTAATCATAACAGAATCAACTGTGAGAATAGATCTTCAACTGGAAGATGCTGAAGGTATTGATTGTCTACCTAATGCTACCATATTTGAACAGCTTACACTAATGGGGTATGAGAAAATTTCATAGAAGCTTACTTTTTATAAGGCATTCTTTTTCCCATAATGGAAATTCCTCATTCATATGATTTTACAATGTCTAAGTCCTAAGACTACTGCATGGAATGAGTTCAGTAGCATAATAGCATCTGCAATTATCTGCTTGGCTACAAACCAGAAGTTTAACTTTTCAAAGTATATTTTTGAAAGTATGTTGAAGCACTTTGATAATGTGGGCAACTTTTTGATGTATCTAAGGTTTATACAAGTATTTCTGAATCAACAACTTGAGGATATGTCAACTCATAAGATACTTTACATTGCACCCTCTCACACTAAGAAGATCTTTGGAAATATGAGAAGGGTAGAAAATGACTTTTCTATAAGAGTAACACCTTTGTTTCCTATAATGATGGTACAAGCTCAACAAGAATAGGGTGAAGGTTCAGCAATGCCCACTGATCCCCAACACACACCCACCATTACTCAACCATTAACCTCTCAACCTAAAAAGACCCAAAAACCTAGGAAGCCTAAGAAAAAGAACAATGAGGTTCCTCAACCTAGTAGTTCTACTAAACATGTAGCAGATGAGGCTGTCAATAAGGAGATGGATGATAGTTTGGTGAGGGATGCCACTACTACTTCTAGCTTAGAAGCAGAGCAGGACAGTGGTAACATCAATAAGACCCAATCCAAGGCAACACCTAACGAAGCCGGTTCCTTAGGAACTACTTTAGGTGGTGGTCCTAGGCGCCAAGACACCATGGGGGACACAACTGCTCAAACTAGGTTTGAGAATATGTCTAAAACATCCAATGATTCACTGCTCATAGGAATTAACACACCTCGAAGTGATGAGGGTAGACTGAAACTCAATGAATTTATGGAATTATATACAACTTTACAACCAAGAGTACTTGACCT
>BQNB010070361.1:0-33148 GCA_026074375.1 Tanacetum coccineum
TATATATCTTGTGCTGTTGATCTTGAAGTAACATGCTCCGGATCCTTATTCCGCTGCGACCCATTTTGGGGGTGTTACAACTAATGACTAGGAAATAAGCAAAATGAATAAGCTGAAAACACTAATAGGCATTAAAGACAGTTGGTCACAAAAGGAGGTTTTAAAGGACTTTTGACTAAATTTTAAGCTAAAAATAAGATCAAATAAGCACTTGAAATAAGCTGACAACTGAAAACAGTTTAAGTACTAGACTCAATTAACTCAAATAAGCTAAAATCAAGCATAACATTTAAGGAAATAAGCTAGAAAAGGGTAAATGAAAATGGCAGACTACACTACTCTTGTTTTGGTTTTTTTTTGAGATGAAAGGGCTTCTTGCAGCAAAGATTTAAGACTCAAAAAGACCTTTTGACAAAACTAAAACTCAAAAAAGATTTTCCTTACACCTTAATGAGCTTATTTTAATAAAAATTAAACTAAGAAAAGCTAAAATAAAACCTCAATTGATCTGCATAAACTGACTTTTAAGAACAACTCAACTAATTGACTAGACTGACTTTGAGCTAAAATGTTTAAAATCCTATTCCAAATACTACAAACTCAAAACAGGTTTAACTTGATGCAAATGAAACAAAATTTGGACACAAATAACATAACTTAAGTGGATTTTAAAGAAGCTCTACAAAAAAGCATTTTGAAATTCAATTTAGACTAACAGACTTGAATTCTTGATAAAATAAACTAGAAAACTTACAAATCCTACTCTAAGCTTATTAAAATTAACATTAAGACTTAATTTGAGCTTATGAAATCTAATTTGAGCACTAAAAACAGTCTTAACTCTAGTTTACTAAGTTTCTACTGCTTATCCCAAACAACCCTTTAAAAACTTGAAAAGCTATTTTTAAACTAAAACAGATCAAGTTAAGCTATGAAATGCAAAAAACAGATTAAGCTCTAAGCATATTAATGACAATTAAGTAAGAATTCTAGAAAAATAAACACTTAATGATAAGCTACACTAATAAGCAGATTAGACTAAAAATTGACAGATTTTATTTTAAACTTCAAACAAACTTATCTAAACTATAATCTGAATTCAATAAGCTACTACTAGTCTAAATAAGCACAATTAAGCAGAAATAAGCAGTTTAATAAGTAACAAAAGATATTAAGCTAAAATGTAAAAGAGAATGTGTACCTTGATCCCAGCTCAAACATGGATCTAAATTGCTCAAATGAGCTTAAATCTACAAGCTCTAGCTTGTTGAAAACAAGCTGGTAAAACACCATAAGCCCATCCCTTTCTGGCTTATCATCCAAAAAGCTCAAAAGCACAATGCTTAACCAATTTGATGTATAATTTGAACAGCTTGTACAAATAAGCTTGAGAAGCTTATTTGCACAAGTAAACACTAATTTGAGACTAAAACAGCTTATGACATCTTATAGAACAGCTTATGAAAACTTATTATAGCCTAATATGAATTTAAAGTGAATTTTTGCATAAGAGTTAAAGTATTAATGTAAAAGGCAATTAAGCTGAAAATATAACTTTTATTAATTCATAAAAACGAGTACAAAGCTGAAAAAGAAATACAAGTGAAAATTAAGCTATACTAATCTACTCCTAATCCTACACTACACTAGATAAAATACATTGTGTGATATTCGTGGGTATTTATAGGCTGGAAGTGAAGCTTCTAGGCCTTGAGGAGCGTCCACATCTTCAATCCTTAGCCCTTGATCAAAATCCATCTTCAAATCCTATCTTTTTAAGCGTTGGATCACGTACACGTCCTTTCCACCAATCAAATGAGAAGGGATTGCCAGCGTGGCCTGAATAAGTGTCAGAGCTTAGCCTTCTAGAAGGGTTCGTGTGTGTGAAGGGTGGATTTGATTTACCTGTGTTAATTCGTTTAATAGTGAAAATGGGAGGGAGAAATAAACGTGAACAGTAACTTTGACTTTGATGTTATATCTTAATGTTGGGCTTTTCTTTGGGCTAGATAATGGATAAATGGATTTGGACTTTGTATATTATAAAGGCTTAGGGATTTAGGCTTAAATTTAGTATACTTCAAATATTAATGGGCTGACCCAGCCCATGAAATGGGTACGGGTTGACCCATTAAAAATGTATACGCCTTTGGCTTCGCTATTCTCAAGCTCTTTCCAATCTCGTGCTTGGATTTGTCCATTTTTGATATATCCGTTATTTGCAAGACATAATTCACAAAACACGCATATACAATGTATTTTTCATATATTATTAATCATTTAAGCTTGTTTTAATAAGGAAAAATGATACGTGATTAAACATATATCCAGATACAATCAATTCAGTGAGTAATTTTGTTATCCTATTGAAAAACAAAAAAAAAACCTAATCGGAATTTTCATTTATTATCAATCCTTTTGTTATGATTAATTTAGTGATATTGTTTCCTGATATGTGAAACCTGGCTATCTCATATTATATTAATGGTTTTTGTTTGGCAATGAAGGATGATATTCATTCCAAATCCTCAAACCAACATCAGTCGTAAACCCTAACCCGCCATCATTATCACGAATTATTATGGATTTTAAACCTTGGATTCATCCATATGGTTTTTACAATTCGAAAATTACTATTTTTTTAGGTAATTTTTTAATGTGATTATGTATATGAGTTGTAAGTTTAGTTGCATATTAGTTAAAAAAGTTGAAGCTTTATTAAGATCTTGAATCGATTTGAGATAAAAGTGTGGTTACGGTCTTGGCACACTGCTACAACAAACAAACCATAGCATACAAATAAAATTGATACAAAGGTTAGAATAAGTTTAGGTTGAGTAGTTAGTTTTTATATTTTGGGATTTGTTCATGTAATGTAAATGTAATATAATGTGTTAATGTTAGTAGTTAGGGATCTTTATATGAATTTTTGTGGGTTTTCTTATATATGGTGATTTATTTCATTTGTGTTTCTTTGTGCAGCCCGTACGGATTTTATGGATGTGCGAGTGTTGATGATAGGATGGATGTGGAGGTTTTGGTTGCCGTTTAAGCAAGCGAGTAGTAAGACCCTGTTTGGCATTCTTTTTTGTAATGTTTAGTTGGTTTATAGGTAAGCCATTGTGTAAACTTTGAGCTTAATTGATATAGACAGTAGCAATGCGGTTGTTGTATCAATCCGTTTCGCAGCTTATAGGGCCTTTATCAATCTGTTACGCTGCACTTCTCTTCATATTTTTTTGATAGGCTGAAATATGCATACCCGCTGAATTATGTGCTCCTTCTCCAATGTGTATACCAGCCTCTCTGTTTGTTTTACATTAGTAGAAAGTTACAAGTGTCAAATATTGTTGCAGCCACAGTGCACACATACTACACAAGGGCTTGGGGCTTTATGCCAGCACGTTTAGTGGCATCATTGCTGCATTATCTTGCTTTTTCCATAAATAAAGTGACTGCATTTTGAATCCATTTTATAAGAATGATCATGAAGGGATTGAAGTTGATATATTTTCAAACTTTTACTGTGCATTTGCAGATGTTGCAGAGAGAAGGGTTAATGATTTTTCTCTGTAATTTGCCAGGGACGAAGAGAAGTTCTTAAAAAAGTCTATAAAATGGATTAGGTATGCACTATTATAAGTATAATAAATTAATAAGTTTTGTATATGTATACATTTTTTAATAGCATAACGAGTGACCTTAACAGAAGTTGTTTTGCTTTTTATGAAAGTATTCCGCCTAAATAAGAGCTACTTTGGGTAATTGCTTATAAATTAAAAGTTATTGAATCCCTTCTTTAACCTAAAATCCAAATCATGAACTAACAATCAAAATCAAGAAATCAACAATGTAATAATTACACAAACTCATCATAAAGTTCACACCTTTATTACACAAAATCCAGTAATTCATCAGAGTAACAATTGGATAAAAAAATTAAATTGGGGATAATTGATACCATTGGTGAGAAACTGTCGTCGGTTACATAATTGAAAATTAGAGGAGCTATCACTAACCATGAGATGAACAAAATAGGAGGAAAACTTGATGATGATGATGATGATTTGATCGGAGATGAAGAAGCTGATCCGTTAAACAATGTGATTGAACTTGGTCGATTAGGGTAACAATATCAGATATGGTGCGGGCTTTGGAAGTTGAGTCTATAAGGGTGGTTTTGTTTGAATTTTCATTATAACCCCTAAGTTTTTATTGATCGTCTCCGCTTTCTTTGAAGTTTTTTTAATTCTATTTTTGACACAGATAATTTTATACACAATTTTAATGAAAAAGACGTATAAAATTGATTTCTTATAAATTTTGGCTAAATAAAGAAATATTTAGATTTTTTTTAATTAAACATAACTAAAAAATAAAATATAATAAATAAAATATTTCTTAATAAGGTATGATTTGGTTTTTTTGAAATACGAATATCCCAATTGACGTTTTCCTTTACTAAGTAAAAGATATGCATGTGTTGTATACTAGGGAATATATAGTTGGTTATTATACTAAGAACAATACAGTGAACAAATGTTACTCTAAACTTTACTTGAGAAAGGTTATATGCTCGAATCGAGTGTTATAGAAAATACATTGCCTTGAAGGCTTTGTTTGTCCCTCATGGTTTTTTAAGGTTCCAAAAATACACTGGCTCAACAATACCTGAAGTAAGCATCCCGTTTGGATAGTCTGGTGAACAAACCAAGGAGGACATTTTTGTTATAAGAATGAGGAATGTAGAAAAGGCAACGCAGAGACACCACATTTTATTAAAAAGTGGATTTGATGTACTATTTATTCCCCAAATTCGTGTCCTGGTCATAAAACAATTGAGTTCGCCAATTCCAAGTTACATTATAACAAGTAGTGTTGTAAAAAGCGGGCTAGGCGGCCGCCTACACCTTTGTTGAATTTCTAACTATATGACCCGTTAAGAGATAAAGATAACCTACTATACATATCTACTATCCATCTGACTATATATATCCACCGTCTACAGATCCTAATCAAGAAGAATAATTGTTTACCAAGAAGATGGATAGAACCGGTGGAGACACCTTCAACGCCATCAATAAAAATGGTAGGCAAAAAAGGGCTGCAACTACAGCTTTTCGAGCTGGCCCACTATGCCAAACACCCACAAAACTGCAACTAGAGCTGATACATCACTGTTATGGTAAAAGGGACAGAACAAGCTAATATTAAGTATGCAAATCGTAGTTATACACTCTTGAATCTACTAATCTTTTTAAGTGGTAACCAAATGCCACTTTGTACCGATGCATACATGTTACAAACACTTGAAAGAGTTGATGGTGACATGTATCAAGTTTCTTTTCTCTCAATTTAATCAATTCATATTCTGTTTTGAAGCATCAAACTGAATTTTATTCATTTTCATAACTTGCCTTGTATTTGCCAAATTCAACTAACAAACAAAAGTGCACGGAAAATAGTCCATTTCTAATGCACTATGTTGGGTCTACATATATGAAGTTGCATACTAAAATTATTAGCATGCATACTTAATTACTTACTATAGAAAAAGAAACAATTTTTTTTTCAAGTCAGGTATATATTATGATTTTTAAAGGTAATTTTTTTTAACTCTGTGTGGTGCTGTAGTTAAAATTTACGAGGATTGAGGACACAAACCTAAAATAAATAGAATATTTTTTTCAGCGATTAAAGAACTTGGTCTAAGGTTGAAGGAAAAAAAATTAAGAAAAATGTTTATTTGGAGGACTATTGCATTTAGGTGGACTCAGGAACTTCTCTGGAGAAGCAATTGACAATGTTCTCTTGAACCTGGGAAAGTGTTTGCTAGATTGTGGGTTCACTCTTATACTACTGCGATAACAACCTAAATGACATTCTATTTTCTCATCAAATTATCCATTGTTGCTATACTTTAGGAATTAGAAGGTTCATACTTGTAGCCACTTTCATTGTCGAGTATCGGTCTTGCAAAACTTGAAGGCATTATTATCAAGCACGAAGGAAGAGTTCATACTTGTAGCCACTCTCATTATTGCATATCGTTAATTATCGGTCGTTAGGAATTTTAGCCGTTATGCGCGGGTACTCGCCTAGTTTATAAAATGCAAAGTGAGACACTTATAGTATTATGCACCAATTGAATTTAATATTTACTTAGTGACAATTCTAGACTAAGTTGTTTCTACAAAAACTTATATTGGAAGTAAAGCCAATGAAGCTATGGAAACCGTAGTCATTTAGCATGCATAATTGTATTATTGTTCAAAGGACAAGTTGGTGTTGGGTTTACCCCACATCGCCTGGATAATGGAAGTTGAGAGTGAGGCAATCGGTATATAATGACCCAGCTGCATATGGTGAAAGGTATTAGATGATTAGATTATGGTCAAACCCAATTGTGGGCTTGGGTCAATTATGTTTAGGGTTAGTTAGTTTATGGTCAAACCCAATTGTGGGCTTAGTCCATTAAGTTTTGAGTTAGTTAGATTATTCTATAAGATATGTTTTATTATAAATAAAGATGATATATTGTTATGTAATCACAAAAAACCCAATCAATAAATCTTTATTCGGTATTTAACAAAGGGCACGAAACCAAGCAATGAGTACAGAGCGAACTATTCGTTTGCTTTTTACTATAAAATACCGTTGATGCGCCCAAGTGTTGAAGAACAAGCCCTTTTGTTTATGGAGACCCATGATCGTGTGAAGAAAAAGCCTTTTTTCAAAGTGGCATAACTTGGGCTCAGAGACTCTGTTTCAGGCCCAGGACCAGCCGATTCGAAGTTTGGAACGAGGAGAACGCCGTGGTAACCTGGAAATTTCAAGCCCCGAAATGCTTTATTTTATGAGTTATTTGCATTTTTATGTTTTTTCGGGTATTTTTGGACTTTTGTTTTTAGGTTAATTTTTGGCCCGTTTGTCTTTTGAGGCCCGTTTCAGTTTTGTTTGCCTATTTAATAACTGTACTATGATCTTGGCTATTCGGTTGAAAAATATATGAAAAATCTATTTCTGACAGTTTTTGCTAAGAATTGTACCTAACTATCGGTATTCTTCTCGAATCAACGATAATTAGAAGATTGTTTCTGGTATTCGTGTGAATCAACAGACTCAATTTGTTATCTCGTTTATTTCACTACATCAATCATGCATAAAGAATAAGGTTGTCTTTGATTTGGACTTACTTAGTTACAAAACCTGCAACACGTATTTAGCCATATTCATTGAAAATAGTTTAGGTCAATGTGTATGTGATAAGAGAAAAGAGGGGTAATCAAATACATAGGTGCATGGCATTGATGACGTATAGTGTGGACCGACCCGGCCTACTGACACGATCATGGGCTTGTAGTTGGTATCGTTATTTGGGCCAACGGGTAGCTGTCACGGACGCCAGTCTGGGCCGCGGCTGCCAGAACATGGTTCCCAGTGTGTTAATATCCTTATGAGTTATTTTAGGGAAAGATAATTTACCAAAATAAGGGATATACTCTCCTTATTTGAATGTGTCAAGATAAGGCCATATCCCGAATATATCTGACGCGTCTTGGGCCGAAAGATAAGGAAACCCTACAGGGCATGAGGCCTATAAAAGGAGGATGATTCTCAATGGTACAGGTAAGACAAAAACCCGTAATCACAGTTCGATTACTCCTCCCAAAGAATAAATACATTTACTTCACAGCCGGAGTCTAATTCGTCGGATCCAGTCATCCACGATAAGGTTTAACGGTGGCTCTTTTTGCTTGTGCCAGAGGATCTCAAACAAATTCACTTGTACAGAGAACAAGTGGTCCATAACCGAATAACCAGCTTATTCTGGCCAAACACAATCCAAACCCCCCAAACCCTTTTTTATTTTTTTTGAGTATAAACAATTTATGGCGCATCCATCGTGACGGGACCCAACACTAGAAACTACTCTCAGAATCAATGAGTGCATGGCTAAACATCCGCCCCGGTGATCGCCACTTTTCTAAGTCAAGAAACATTTGGCGGCGGCACAGAAAAGGCGCCGAATGAAACGGATGCCATGCCCCCGGGCCAACCTCCTAAATTATCTGTGAGGAACATTACGATGACATCTAGCCCATTCATCATGGATATAGATACTCAGATAAGCGAAAAGAGTCCTAGACCAGATTGGAGCTCGTTGCCGAGCTCCAAAAACCCGAACAGTTATCTGTTTTATGAAACTCATACTTTTCTCTGACCTTCCATTACCTGTTTAATTACAACTTTATACTCATATCTTCACTGACCTTCTTGTTAGATCCCACTCTAGATAGATCTTTACTGCCTGTTAAGGATGGTGAATAGCCTATGTAATCACAAGCTAAACATAAGAGAGACTCTTGCTTAGAAAAGATAATGTCTACGCGGAATATAGACACAACTAATAAGAAGAACAAGACTGATAAAAACTAAAAGATCCTTCTATGGGTTTCTATTAACGAACAATAAGAATTGTGTTTTCTGGATCTATTTATTTCCCTAAGCCGTGGGTTCTTTATGTAGTGGTGAAACCCTAAACGGCATCTACTAAAAACACGTGAGAATAATATGCATGACTCTTCCTAATTTAGCTCATGCATATCCTCATCTCTAACTAACTAAAACCTTATCCTGGAATAACTATTTGACTCTACCAGGACTAAGTACTCTACCAGTAGGAACTAGACTTAGCCTACCAGGACTAACTATGATAATAACCTTACCAGCAGGAACTACATACCTGCCAGTAGGAACTACTACTCTACCAGTAGGAACTACATACCTACTAGTAGAAACTAAGTATTACAATTATTCCTAACAATCCTCCCCTAAACTGGAATTTGACTATGTTAATTTCCAGTTTCTAGATAGATCTTCAGTCTTGAACCTTGAGGATTGAAATATGAACTTTGCAGCAACATCCAATCTGCTTGAGTCTTGACTTGAATACTTGAAAATTCTGCACATATCAGCTGAATGTCTCTAGAGGAAGCAGCATCTTTATTTTTCATAAGAACACCTTCAAGAACCATATAGTTTGCAGTCTTCGTAGCCTTGTTGAACTTGAACATCAAAAGTCAGCAACATTGAAGAACCTTCAGGAAATCTTGAACCAGCAACAGACTTTGGAACCACCGCAGCAACATGAGTAGATTTGATAAGCCTTTACCAAGTAGCTACTCACTCTTGGGCTAGCTAATCCTTTGGTGGAATCATGACATCACCCTGGTGAATTAGTAACCAGTCCAACTCTTAGAACATGAATCATTGGTGAATTGGAATACCCTAATGATTTTTGGCAAATCATCACAGCCATAAACGGATTTTATATGTCTTTACCTGTAGCCGTTTGCTCAGGACTAGCCAATCCTTTGGTTCCCAATAAGGGCATTATCCATGGTGAATTGATAACCATTTCAACTCTCAGCAAATGAAGCATGGGTGAGTTAAAGACCCTATAGTTTTGAGCAAACTATTAAAGCTATCAACGGATTTGAGAGTCACACCAGAGCCGTACCCTCATGGTGAATCAACTCTTTCTTGTCTGTGAGACATGGTGAGTTGAACACCATTTGTTGTGTGGTGGTTAACCAACACCCAAACCCTGAAAATAGTTTACTTTATGGACCATGTGTGCCTGAAACAAAAACAACTTTGCACACCAAAGACTCAAAACTTATTTGAACATATTACCAAAGCTTGTCAGTTGCCAAAATCCTTTTATCAAAACACTTGTTACTAAAACAAAAAGTGAAAACCATTTAAGACAAACTACACAAAATAGAGTTATATATCAAAATACAGTTTGGACACACTAGGCGTACGAACTCAAACAACCCATTTCGACCCATTTTAGCTCAAGTAAGCTTATAATCTTGTTGCAATACACCTTATAATCGCTATAGAATGTTTCAAAAAAGAACTCCTAAGATCCTCTATGAACTCTTGTTAAAGCCTAGAATCCTCAAACCCATGCGTTTTTAGTTAAAACCCTAAAAATGACATGTTTTGATTTTCTAGCTAACGAATCATTTTTCTAAACTTTTTTTACGTTAGAACATCTTATTTGAGCTTATTCTAATAAGCTATAACCTGAAAATATTATTTGGAACCCTAAAATAAGCTTGCATGGCTTTTTGGACTTGATTTGTAAATCATTTCCATGCAAGGGGTATATATCATAACTTTCTGAAATTTATAACTATAGGGGCTAAAAATGTCATTTCCATAAAGAGTTATAACAATATAAAGGGAACCTATCTTGTCAAGTTTTAAAGTTCAAGGTTGTTAATTATATAATACTGTTTTTTAATATATAAAGGACTAAACTTGTAAAAGTTTATAAATCGAGGGTATATATTACCATTTTTGCAAACTTAAAAATATAGAAAATAATATTTTTATATAAATTATAAAAATATATATTAATATTATAAAACTCGATTTCATTAAAACCCAACACATTTATCGTTATTAATCATCGATCAACGCATTATAAAATAATTACGTTATATAATTAACGTAACTTATCATCAACTAGCTTTTCAAGAAACTTAAAATCTTATCATATCATGTTACTAGGGAATTTCATGTGAGGGGTTTCATTTGGGTATTTGTTTATGACGGTTTTGTTGGGTTTTACGACTTTAAAGTGCCACTGACTCCTAAACGATACTACAATGGCCTCTGGATTATGATAGCCCGAACGAGTAGTACAATATTTCCATAATTATATAAAACAAAGTAATACTAAACTTTATACAAGTTGTTGAAACAAAAACCATCACACAAAGACTTGACATATTACCCCAGTTGCGTGACGGAGCCGTTACTATCTACACTATCCACTTGATATAACTTTTTTTGCCATCAGATTTAGATTCCTGTTAAGTGAGGTTCATAGCCTCGGCATTTTAAATCTTCTAATTTTTTCATAACCCGCGAGGGGGGAACATGCTATAAACCATAAAAACGAGTGTTTTTCCAACTGTATGCTATCTTGATATATTATTGCCTAAGTCCTTACTTTTGCCATTAAGACCCTACTATCATGATCCGCTAATTACTTTTCGGAGTAAGCGCGAATGTTGAAATAGATCTATTTGGGCTGAACATCCCCGTTGGTGTAACCTATACTTCTAGTAACCTAAAACACACATGTCATTTGAATCACTTTGTGTGTTTAGCAAAGGCACCCTTGGGGCAACCTTCTTTGATTATTGATTATATCAAGGTCTTGGTGTCTATGAGCTTAAGGGCAATAATACTATTTTCTCTAATAATTGTACCATAGTAAAAAATAACAATTAATTACACTTATGGGTGTATAACAACCTAACCCACTATTGACTTGTATCAAACAGTTTAACATAAACCTATGAATTTCATCAACCTTGTGTTCAACTTTTTTTAGCAATGTTTATCCTCATGGTAACTAGCACCTTATGTGGCACGAGTGGGACGACCTTGAAATGTCTAAACTTTTATCATTCAAACTTTATTTTTTTTCATGTAGATTTTGGGACGTCTGTTTTAAAAAACTCTGATGAAATAATGGAATGATAACTTATCTTTTAAAACATCTCTTATGAGTACATTTTCTATGATTATGAACTGTTGGTACTATGGAATAAACCCAGATTAGCTTTCATTGCTATATTCAAAAATGGGGGTTTATAGATTGGTAACAATAGCCACGATATAGAGAGAAAGGTTGAAACCGTTAACTATAACTACTTTTCTTTTTTCTATCCAAGAAGTCCTTTGGTGCACCAACATACCAGAATATATGCAATAGAAGTACAAAACTATTATACTATTATATAGAATAACTATGTTATTTACACTGGGTTGTTAACAGAATGATGTCTCTCCAACACCTACTTCCAATATTGATGATGCTTTTTTCCTCCAACATTCCAAACTATATTCCCAGTTTCCCTGGACTATGTTCCCCAGTTTTCACCAGGAAAAACTTATTCTAGGCACTGCGAATAACTCCATTTGGTTTAAGTGTCCAATATTTTTCACGCATCTCTTTCACTTTTTCATGATGACCCCTAGTATGAAGGTCATGCCATCATATTATGCTAAAGAATCCACCTATTTCCAGTCCCACCGCCAAACTATTGTGCCTCCATCCTTACAATGCTATCTCCAATGTTTAATCCTCTAGAATTCTTTCTTCCTGAGGAATTATTGCCACTTAAGAAACGAGGTCGTGACCAATCATCCTCCTCTACTTCTGCCCTACCTCAAGCATTTAAGATATGAGAAAGCTCTCGTAAGACAAGTATGGAACGTCACAAGGAGCAAATTGAGGAAATTTTGAATCATCTAGATGAGCTGTCTCTTGACCGCAATGAGCACATAGAAGACAAAAATAGAAGGTCTCATACTTAAATTGCTAAACTTTAAAGAAAGCAAATGGGAAATAACAGCAAGATTGCTCTGGCTCGCTTCAGGATTGCTAATCTAGAACAAATCATCGAAGATAATCCAGGGCTTTCTCCACCAAGCTATATTAAATTCTTCCTGAATGCAATCTATAAACACACAAACAGCGCAGAAGGACCATCGGTACAACTAGATTAGACACTTGATATAGCTTTAACCTAATCACGGGATTTGTAGGTATAAAATAACAACACTTGTCAAAATTTTGACTATGTACAGTACAAAGGCAAGTTGTTCATAAAATAATACAATGGTGATCCCGTTTTATATTCATCCTGTGTCCTACATTACATCGTTGTCTTCATCATTATGAATCTTACCGTGAACCCTAGAAAATAAACTAATAAGTTAGATGCTTGTTAGAATCCATATAAAATAAGTATCTATGATTTCAATATCACTATTGTTAAAAATGCTTAAAGTTTAAAAATAAGCATTGCATTTTAAGACTTGTGATATCATTCTTATTACGTATTGTCTTATGTTGATAGAATGACTCCCAAAAGGACATCAATATATGAAGCACCAACCATGACTCAAGCTGCCATCAGGAAACTAGTTGCTGACAGTATTACCGCAACTCTAGAAGCATAAGCTGCAACAATGGCAAATACTGATAATACCAATAGGAACACCGAAGAAAGAGAAGTTCCTGTAGCAAGAAAGTGTAGCTACAAAGAGTTCATGAACTGCCAACCTATTAACTTTAAAGGTTCAGAAGGAGCTGTTAGACTTATCCGCTGGTTTGAGCGAACTGAATCAGTGTTTTCCCGTAGCAACTATACCGAAGACTACAAGGTGAAGTTTGCTACTGGCACTTTAACTGAAGAAGCTCTATCCTGGTGGAATTATTTTGCCTAACCTATTGGGATAGAAGAAGCTTACAAGATTATTTGGGTTGAATTCAGGAAGCTTTTGATAAAGAAGTACTGTCCCCGAACTGAGGTCCAGAAGATGAAAGACGAATTTTAACATCTGACTATGAAGGGGAATGATCTCAAGACATATGTGAGAAGATTCCAGGAATTGGCAACCTTATGTCCCACTATGGTGCCAGATTCTGAGAAAATGATGAAAGTTTTCATCGGGGGATTGCCTCGAAGTATTGAAGGGAATGTTACCGCCTCTAAACCTCAAACTCTAGAGGAAGCCATTAACATAGCCCAGAGGCTAATGGATCAGGTAACAAAGCACACTCCGGTGCAAGTATCAAGTGATCACAAATGAAAGTTTGACGACAGAAGAACTTTTAACAACAACAACTACCACAACGATAATAACAACAACTACCGTAGATTTTCTCAAAATGTTAGTATTTTCTTTTTTTATTTACTCTACTTCATTTTAAGTTGCTTTTAGTTAATTAGGTTTAAATCCTTTAGGGTTTAGTTTCTTTCTTGCCCTAGATTAATTGTTATTTTCGCTGCGTGTTAATCTAGTTAGGGAATAGAAAATCACTCATTAAGAAAACTTTGTGGCATTTTATTTTTTAATGTTTGATTTTGATATGCGTTGGGTTTAATTATGCATTTCATTCCGTAAAAGCAACTATTGAAGGGTTTGAAAATAAGCTTATTGCTATTTTGAATTTTTTTATATGCCTTCATTCATCTTATAATCACGTCTAATTTAGACCTTGGACGAAAGTACATTGTCAACTGTCTCTCTAAAAGACATTAAAAAGTGTCACTTCCTAAGATACTAAATGTAAATATGTTATTGAAGAATTAGAAATATAATTTTTTTTTAATGTGCAAAATAACTTATCTTGCTAGCTGAACTGGATAGATCTTAAAGGCATTGGATTATAGCATATTCAAGCAATAAGTCAAGTCTTTAAGAAAGTTTAGGGCCGGATCTACTGAAATCATGTATACGTCTCTAAAACCAATTATTGATTAAGAGGTAATTTCAGTAAAAAATAAAACCAAAGACGTAACCACATATATTTAACTTGAGTTTTGAAATATATGAATGTTATAAAAACTGCGTTGCTTAATGTATTATCTATCCTCTAGATCGGCTATTGATCATTTCACATCGTTTTTATGCTGACTATCCTTCGTTTTTGGGTTGAATGTTGACGGACAATATTAACCTTACGAAAGTTGTTTTTTAATACAACACAAAAAGCTCGTTTCAAAAAGCTTAGCTAAACACCTCTGAGACAACATAAACTTTAAAATCACTAGGGCCTCACTTGTACATTTCTCAATTTATAAGGGTCCAAAAAAGACCATGCTCAAAGTTATAAAGTTGCAAAATGATGAAATTTGAGTCAAAGGAAACAAGATGCCTTTGGCCAAAGCATGCCAATCTCACTCTTTTATTATTCATTTCACATAAAAATATGAAAAACTGTGACAAACACACATGTGTGTACATAAAATATAGTACACACTAACACACACATATATATAAAGACAGGTGAAATAAACAGTCATGGCCGTCTTTGAGGGTGTGCAAGGTAAGCAACGGTACAGGGCCTCAAAAGTTTCAAGGGCCTCAAAATTTGCCCCGATAACGATTATATGCATTATATGTTATAAACGGTGACACTTTATATATAACATTCTTTTTCGAAATGCCTCATCATGTAATTTCGTTCAGGGCCTTCAAAAATTTAGAGCGGCTCTGTAATAAGTTTCAATTAGCAACTATATCTCACTCTATACAATACTCTTTTTGTGCTTTTCTGTTGTTTGATTAGCTCACTACCATAGTTCAATTATCAACTTTTTTAGTTTTTGAAAATGGGTATATAACAAAATTTAGTATTTTGAACAATGTTCAGACATGCATGGGTTCTTTTTATATTTCAAGATTTTGAAAGATAATGATATTTTATTTTGTTTAAGGAATATGAATGCTTTGAGAACACTTCATTGAGATAATCTAGTGAGTGGTGGGACATTGTCATTTGAGTTGGAATGCAAGAAGAGTGTTTATGAAGGTATCTACTTTTTGATCATTTATGTTTCTTTAATAATGTTTGATACTTTGTTCTTAATGTGGTTTATGATTTTTTATTTTATATGTTAGTTGGAATTAAGTTAGTGGTGTTGAATTGAATCTTTTCATGTGTTTTATCACTTTCTAGCTGTTCAAGTCACATGCATAGTTAAGTAGTATGTGTTCTTTATGCTTTTGCTTTGAGTGTAGATAGATCAAAGATTATTTTGTGTGCTTTGAGATTTGAGAAAGTTGCTATTCATCCTTAAAATTTGGAAAAATGGGTAATTTTCATAATTCTATTCTATTGTGTTTTGTTTTCCATATTAGTTTTTTTTCTTGAGTTCTGTTCTTGAACATAAGCATGAATATCTTTGCACCTAAAGTTTTATAGAATCTTAATGATGCATTCAAACAGCCAACTTTTTTTACGGGGGTGTCTGGGATGGGGTTGCATTATTACTGATGCGTATGTGCGTATGTGTTTTGAGACATCCATTATAAGCAGTTTTTAAGGGTGTTTGGGATTGCATTGTATATGATCGATCAATATCTGAGATAAAATAGGCAGTGTTATATATTTCAGGTTGAGGTGTTGGCTTATCTGATTTTATCAGGATGTATAAGGCTCTTTGGTAAGCTGTCACCAAGCACCCCTAAGCATGATTTGCAACGGTTTTTTATCTCATGTGCGGGAATTCGATTATGTTGTTTCTTGCAACTAAATAGTATTGGACTGAGTATTCTTATATTGTTCGTCTTTTGTGATTTGTATGATCATTATTGGGCTCAGACTTGGAGTGGATTTTGAACAAGTATTGGGTGGGGGATGGAAAGTCTAATAACGTTCTTTATCTCTTGTAAACTCAAGTCGAAATACGAGATAAGGTTGAAGAAACCCAAATTGGAAATGAAGTATTATTGAGTCAAAACAAGGAGTTTACTGAGATTAGCTTACAACGATACCGTAGTGCATCGTGTCGTGATGTTCGCTCAACTAGGATGGGAGTCGATAAAGCGCATAAGAGGGGTTCTGTATATCAAAAGTTCCAGTGAAGTAGGTAAAATGAATAATATTAGTAAAAAAGAAGTTCAAGGGAGAAAAAAGATTGAATTTTCAAGAAGTGGTGATCCCATACCCTTTGAAATATTTGATTCTTTATGCAATTCAGATGAGGATGATGCCCCGTTAGCCTCGTTTTCGAGTTCCTTTGTTAAAATGTCTCTAAATTCGATGATTAAACAAGAAGATCAAGAATCTTCATCACTCCATTTGCCCAAGTCTTTATCTTCTAGGTTAGAACAACCTCATTCTCCTACCAGATCAGAAGACGATTCGTCGAAAGCTAGTAGTCCCAAGACTCATTTGACGCCTTTCAAAGTGTTTGACCGTTATTGAAGTCAAAACCTTTCGAAATTTCCAGTTTGCATGAGCAAGCGAAACAACGTTAGCAAAACGCCTTATACACAATTCCTCAAACGCCAAAAAAGATGCTAACTTCATCAAAAATGATTCTTGCAGCCCGATTATTTCATCATCGTCGTCTTCTTCTTGTTGTTCACCCGCTCACTTGAATGGTGTATTGAAGTTAAGGAACAAGAACAGGCTGCCTTATTTTGAGTTCTTAGTAAAGAATCCATATGATGTTTGGTTGGCGAAGACACAGAAATTGGAAAAAATGGTTGCATCTGGGTGTACACATTTCACACAGCTGTGAATAAACATAAGATTAATGCTAGTGGACAACGATTGAAAGATGTTGGTCAAATGCGAGTTTCATGTTATTTATGTGCAGAATTAGTTAATGCGGACAACTCCATGGTCACCGAGTTTGTATTATATGATCTTGCACACTCAAGAAGATCTGGTTCTCCGATACCACAAAAAACTCCCGAGTCAAAAGAGTCAACGGGTCAATCAAAGGTCCATGTTGAGCAGAAATTTGTAGCAGTTTGCATCCAGACTTGAAACCGGTTGTGGCCATTGTTATTAGTTTCCATTGACAAACAGAGAAGCCTGAACATGGCAATCCAAGGGGATATGATAAATGATGACTTGTTTAATTTTTCTAGAATGAAGCTATTTTGAAAAAAATGAACCAACAAAGTCAGTGTTGTGATCCCTTATTCAGGTAAATCCACATGGTTTTGCCATAGTGACGAAAGTCATGGGACCTCGCCGTTGCTTGATAGAGGGAGATTAGGTGGTGGTTGTGATTGTGGAGGATGGGATATGGGGTGTCCTCTTATTGTTCTTGGTAACTCGGATATCCAGAAAGCTAAAGTGTGTAAGCAGTCGGTCGAGCTTTTCCTAAAGGTATTGTGTCTGTAGCATAGCATTACATTTTGTCATATCGAAAGTGGGAAGTTTGACCTGAAAAGTCAAATTATCTTACCAAATATCCGTTCTTAACTGAAAACTGTGTTTGTAACTTCACTAAGTGTATGGGATAGCATATTACATAGCACTTATGCGACATATTGCCGTTTTTCTATAAAACTATGCACTTTTGATGTGTTTGGCTTGCCAAGTGCTTATTGGCCTCTTTGCTGAGATTTTGAGAAAATAAGTACTTTTAAATAAGGACATAGAGAGGTGCTTATTTAAAGTGTTATAAGCCATAAGCATAAGCAAAAAAATATGAAATCCTGAACACCCCCTAAATATAAGGATGCGACGGTTTGTAAAAAATATCGATTTTGATCTTCAATAGGAATAACTTTAACTTTAAAAGTCAACATGTAGGATATAGAACTTTTCTTGATTGAAAATATGATGTTTAGGTCTTTCGATTCGGTTTCTCATTTTGGTGAATGATCGTATTGTGTCACAGGGAACTAAAGAGGATACACCTGCAATAACCATGAAAATGACCACAGAGGGGCAGTATGCAGTTGACTTTCACGCACAATTGACCTCACTACAAGCGTTCTCCATTTGTGTCGCTATCTTGCACAGTACAGGATCATCGGATATTGTTGATCAAAATAATGATAGAGAAAGGTTGCAATGTGATTCTATGAGAGTATTTGCTGAGGACGAAGTCAAACATTTGATTGAGGTTATGGCAGAGGAGGACAAAAGAAAACCAAGCAAGAACGAAATCTCACCCTCATTCCTCATCAATCCACCATTTTCTCCAATGTCTCGTGCATAATATTTAAAAGGGAATTGGCCCAAAGGTTCAAAGTTTTTGCAATGTTGACCGCGTAGGTCAAGTCTAATCAAAGGTAACCTAAGCTGTGGTCCTGCAGTTAGTTGCTTCACATTGTTACAAAGCAAGATTTGAGGTAAAGACCTTGTTTCATGATAACAAGTCTTTTGATCCGGACACGTGTAAAGCTCGAGAGATCAAATGGTTTTCTAATTATAGGTATAGCTGAAAGTATAGATGTATGCAGATGTGTATGTTGTTAGTCAAATGTAGTGGATATTCTTATTTTTGGATATAATAAATTACAGTATATGAGAGCAGAGTTTAGTATTGGCACATATGAAGTGGGATTCTGGAATATGTTTCAGAAAATTAAATCCCTTCATCATCAGGATTTCTATAGTTTTAGAAGAAATTTTTGTTTCTCGAAAAGAATAATATTTTAATCTATTTACTCTTTGGGGTTTAAAATTCAGATGTCTTGACTTCAGATACGGTTTGTGAGTATATGACAGTTACTGTAATGTGATGTAACGATCATATTTGATGTATACATCATTTTTATCCATCAATTTCATATGTTTTATGCAGGAATGGATGTGTAATGTGAAAATATTTTCAGCCTTCCTGTGTGACTTGATGCAGTATGCTCAAAAACCTATAACCTAAGTTTCTATCAATCCAATCAAACTTGAAATGAAAGATGGTGAGGTTACCAAGGGATGAAATGGTTAACGGCGGTGGTTTGTCCTGGAGTGAAGATGGACGTGTGGCCGGATTTGGCAAGAAATATACTATGCATGCGAGGCTGAAATGGCAAGTATATTATTAGTTTACATATGAAAATTATTGAATGAACTTGTTCCTTCATGTAGTAGCAATATTACAAGTGACTAAAGGACTAACAAAAATCGGATTAATTCACCATGAGGATGGGATTTACCACAAGCATATAGCAAAAAAGTACCATACTTAGCAACCTTAAGCCTTTTAATGAGTGTCGTGATCAAGTTTAATCAGTGAATCTTTTTGCAAAAACACAAATAGTTATCAGGAGCACATTTTGTTTTCAATAACAAACTCTCGCTATCTTTAAACATAGTAGTACATAATGAATTACCTAGAAGATTTGGTTATGTTTCTTAATCGTCAAATAAAAACGAGGTAAACATATAGATAGGTAAATGGGTTGAACAAGTCGAAGATTACACACATACATATATGTAACAGGCATGGAAGAAACTTCATAGTTCAAAATATGTCATTGGACGTGACAGCATACACATGAAAAAAGTAAAAAGACATTAAGGAACTTAATTAAAAGCATGTTGTGGAACGAAAAGTAGTTGGCCAACACTCAACTTACAATAACCAATGTTGTTGCTAAATCTGGTATTAAACTTGAACCTTCTCCGACTGTACGGTGTAACCTGAAACAAAAAGAAAAAAAAGGTGAAGAGGTGTGTGAGTAGTTTGTGGTAGACTAAAAGATATTAGATATTTCAGTAGTCGAGTCATATTCATGTTACAGTAAAGTCCAGGAATAGATGTATAATGTGAAAACATACGTTCAGTCTTCATGTGCATCTTGAGGCAGTGTGCCCAACCTATCAACCAAGTTCCTCTTAATCCAATCAACTTTGAGATGAAGATTGACGGTACATGCGGTTAAAGATAAGGATGATAGGATGGTTTGGAGTTGGCGTGAAAATGGACATCAAGCCGGATAAGATCATTGCAAGAGACATGATCATACCCCCCACAACCCATGTCTCGAAAAGAAGTCCACGTTCCAATAACATTGCTCCTTGATACATCCAAAACGCTCCGAAATTGTAGTACGCGATCCAGATGGGGGTTGAAGTATGTTTCATATCGTCCCCCATATAGAAAACAGCCAAAAGTGCAATTCCAATCATGGGTGTGTAAGTTACACCGTCTCTAGCCATGCCTTCAAGGAATATCTCATGATCGTTTGGAGATGTTGGAATGTTTGGGGTTCAGTAGTTACAACACCTAAACCCGTGTTCTTTTACAAAAAAAAAAGAAAAAAGAAAAAAGAAAAAAAATTTATTAACAAGAGAAGGGTGTAAAAAATATGCAGTAAATAGTCTTTCTAAGGGTTAACAGTTAAGACAGCTGGTATACCATCATGTTGGCAATCGACCTCTGAAAGATCATCAACAACACATACAGAGGTGACATCAGAAGCACAATGAACCCGTATCTATCAGCAAATATAAGATGGGCGGAACAAAGTCCCATCATCGCGAGACGAGCACTGATGGCCAGAAACGAATCAAATAGGAAGATCGAACGGCTGCCAACCAACCGCCTAAAAGGAAACCCAAAAGCCCCACCACATTCAGAACCCCAAGGTAAAGGTGGGTGAGTGGCGAGGCATCCAGGATATCTGTGCCTTTAAGGACACCAGCTAAAGAAAAGACGGCACCTACCATAAACCGAAGTCCAGATAGTGTGCATTTTCTAAACAGCTTCTCGACCCTCTCTCCTTGGCTGAAATAAGATAAATTATAACAAATGATCAGTGAAATCAGCTAGCAGCATATCTTAATTAGATTATAGCAGACTATAGGAGGTGACGAACTAGGAACACGTAACCTGGAAAAAGTACCACTCAAAGACCACGGCCAAAGCTTTTAGCACGCATATTGCCAGGACAGAAAAAGGCTGAAGCTATCGAGCAAATTCTGATACGAAATTAATTAATTTATTAGAGGACTATGTTTTTTCTAGCGGAGATTGTCTTTGAACACAAGTTTACTTCAGGTTACAAATTTCACTAGCTCATTTATAGGACAGAGGATATACATGCTGTGTGTTCTTTCTATGTAAGAGGGCTTAATACATGAACCTCCTTCCTAAACATATAATAATCTAAATGACTGAGGCAGTAGTAACAGATGACGTGTTTTGTGCCAGTTTCCGGAAAGGCCGTTGCATAAGTATATGTGTCGATTAAGCCAAAACAGTTCCCAAAGTGTATTTCTCTTGTTCAATGTATAAAAGATTGACCTTATTTGACTTTTGATATATAGCGGTCAAAAACTGTTGCGCCACAACAGTTCAAATTCACCTCAACCAATCGCACACAATACCATGATCGAGCAACAGTTATAACAGACAGAATCAAAATAAAACCAGTAACACTTATTTCCATTAAGTCGTTAAATGAACGAATGTGTTTTTGTGTTGATACCACCAACAAACAATACAGAAACAAAAAAGTCAGAGACAATAAATCAGCACACACACACACCACAAAGGACATGCAAATTCTTAAAGCCACAGTAATAATAAGCCTCAGAAACCAAAACTATGATGCTAGCTGTAAATCCATGGTGTCTATCACCAAAATCAACAAAAAAGGGTTCTACAATGTTTTTCTCGGCAAGCTAAATACTTTGGGCTGTTCTGACATTTTCATTCACAGAGTTCCACTCATCTCGATTAAAGGATATTAAAAGCATAAGGACTATGGATACTTGTATGTGGTATCTATTCTAATTTGTTAAGACATACAAAGTGACAAGTTGACCACTTATCATAGAAGAGGAATCTTATGACCATTTGACTTTACTTAGTACTAAATTTAGTCATATAAACAAATCAGTAAATCGATAACGTAGCATCAAATTTGCTCACTAGTAAGACCTATCTAGGTCTGCAAATTTCAGACTATATAACTCTGTTAAAAACAGTGTTTAACAATGTAATGGATGGTTTCTAACAAGGTTAAACTAAACTACGAAGATAGTTGCAATAATAATAGTAATCGAACTAGCATTAAGGCATAAACAATTCAACGCACAAAGGGAGAGAGGGGTTTTACACTGACATTATTATATCATCAAACAAATAAACAAACTATCAACTAGCTGATTTGTCATCAAACCTAAACAATAAACATTCAAAACAGCAACATAACATTCATGCATGAGATAATAAGAGTCGAATAACAACAAAAAATGCTTTAAAATATGAAAGACGGTATACCTTTTTATGAGTAAGAGCAGGCGGCCAAAAGCTGTGATAACAACAAACATATAAATCGGAATAAGCATAAAAATACCAAAAATCCTCAAAAAAATATACGGTGATTAAAAAACGAAACCCCCCCCATTGTTGTGGAAGTCACCATGACCAACTATTGAGTTTTACATCTAACTTAATATCTTTTCATCTTAAATATGTCCGCAATAAGTTCATAAATTGAATCCATACTTTTTCAAACGAATTTCTATCGGAAATTGATGCAAACACCAAGGAAATCACGGACTATATAGTTGAGATGTCACCCCGTGTATTATGGGTGACAATTCGTGCCGTGTCTAGGTTGGGGATCAAAAACCTCAACCCGAACACGACGTGTTTTAGTATACGGGTCAACTACTTAGACTTGTCAAACTTGTCATCTCTAACAAGTTTACACATAACCCAAACACGATTCATTTAACTCGCTAACCCATTTAAATGAGTTAGCGGATTAAACATATGTTATTCTATTTAAACTCAAATTTTCGATTATAAATATGAGTTAGCACGACGACTTGTTTAACATACCCCTACCCAAACACGACTTATCTGGTATCGACCTGAAACATGTTTATACCCAACCCTAACTCAATTATTTATGTGTCAATCCCAGGTCAGCATTTCAAAATAAGTAAAAACCCCAAATAGAAAAAAAAAATGCCGTTAAAAAAGTACACTAAAATTACACATTCAAAAATCTGTTTACCCCCCCCCCCCCCCCCAAAAAAAAAAAACAATCTATATTAGTAAAACAAGGTAAAAAAATTAAACCAAAGCTGTACAAAAACCACAAAAATAACTTGGGTTAAAAAAAATTAATTAAGTAAAGGGTGAAGTCTAAAGATACGCAACATACTTTTCCAAAAAAAACGAAATACATAACCTACTAAATATATTACTAGAATCGCTAAGATCGCTAATGTCACCGGTTGTATCAAGTTACCAGTTAGAAAAGTTAGAAAACTGAGAGTAATGGTCCCTGTGATTTGCGTTGGATTTTCACCATTAGTCCTTTAACTCTTTTTTTACTTAAAAAAAAAATTCACGTAGTTTTTAGATTTTTTTTTCATTTATTCATACACTATTTTTTTACACTTATTATAATTCTTTTCCACTTATTCATACACTAATTTTTTTTACACTTATTACAACTTTTTTTAGGAAAAAATTTCTAAATGTTGTGTTAAGCTTTTTCAAAACTAACACCCTCATGCGACTTAAATTTTGACTATTAAACACCCCTCATATGACTGATATTTTTTAAAAAGGAATTTTTTTCTAAACGTAGCTTAAAGTATAAGTATAATAAGTTATTATACTTATACTTTAAGGCAACGTTACTTATTATATGTAAAAAAGTGTAATAAAAAAATGTTATAAGTGAATAATAATTTGTGTATCGAATATTGTGGTAAGTAATATATAATAAGTGTAAAAAAAATATTAATCGTATGAATAAATTAAAAAATTACGTGAAAATAAGTCAAATGACTAAAGGTGAAAAGTCAACGCAAATCATGTAACTTTTGTAAATGGTAACCGTATATTGGTCAATACCCCGTCATATTACGTAGATGAAATAAAATTTGAAAGTTATTTAGAAAATAAAACAAGTAGGTTACGTATTTCGTTCTTTTTAGAAATGTATGTTGCGTATCTTTAGACTTCACCTTTTAGTAAAAACCATTAAAAAATTCTGAAACAAATCCATAAAGACAAAGGTAAAACAGAGTGAAAAACAGTAAAAAAATTGCTTTAAAAACTCACTAACATAAAAACACTAAACCCCCAAAAACATCAAAAACAATGGCTATGTTTGGCAAAAGGCTTATTGAGGTTTATCAGGGCATAGACTTTTAAAATAAGTCGGCTTATAAAATAAGTCTCGTTTGTCTCACGTATAAGTCATAAGTTCTCTATAAGCCAAGCCCAGAAGAGAGGCTAAACATCTTTTGTTTGGTACATTAAATTACTTATATACCCATAAAAGATCTAGCATAGCACGGGCATCCTATTTTGCCACAAAAACAGTTTAAAAAATACAATTTTTTATTTCGGCTTATATATATATAAACCCAGCGGGCACAAGACCTCAATTCACCTACTATAATTATGTTTCTTCTTTGGTTCACCTTCATAAAACAAACAGTAATTTTTTTTTTAAAACGCTTTAACAAACACTAGACAGTTTTTGATTCAAAAGGGTTTAGAAATCCGTTACCCTTTTAACGAAATAAAGTTGAAATGTCGTACAATTAGCAGCAGATTGTGAGGAAGTAATGAAAGATAAGCGTTGAGAAACTTACCTAATAATATCAAGAACAAGTATCAATGTGTGGGTGCTTTATTAATGTGTGATCAAAAACCCTTAAAATGTGAAAGTGAACATGGCCAAGGAAATGTTAACTAGAGAAATGTGAGTGTACTATGTTGATGGTGACGTTTCAGGGGTTTTTACAGGAGAAAATATGGTGATGTAAATAAAAAAACATATTTATTAACACTTAACTATTTTGAGTGTAATGTATTAATTTAAAATACCATTATGAACTACGATAACGATAATAACTAGGTTTTTTTTACTGGTTTGACATGTCAAATTTGACTTTTTGTTATTTCTCCACCTCATTTCTAAAGTTTTTTTATACCACTTCACTTGTTCCTCCTAATTTTTTCCCTCTAATTTTTTACACACCTTTCAAGATCTACATGGTTACTAAAGTAGTTAAATCTAACAATGGGGTTGGTTCTCACATTAGTGGATGCTAATCGAAGTGTCCTATAAGAGTGAGGCCCTAACAGATAAAGCAGGTGTCGAGAAAGGGAGCACATTCGAGGCTGCTTCTAGATAAGCACATGAATCAGTAATGACGACCAACTGAATAAGAGAATGCTCCAATGGAACCGGAGACACAATCGATATTCCATTGCGAGGGTTATCATACATATAATTTCCCTCATCGCAGAAGACGTACCACAGGTTATTCCCCAAAGAAAAAAAAAAAAAAAAAAGGTAAGGTCGTGGTCCAATGCCACTCAGAAGATTATTTTACACAGACAAACTAACACTTTAAAGCGTTCAGAAGCAAAACTTGAAGTGTGTGAGATAGAACGTGGATGGTGAAGCCAGGGTGTTGCTGGTACCCTACCGAGCATTATGTATGACCCTTGTATACTTTATTGTGTACTCACTCGCAATCCTCACAAAAGATAACTACAGAGTATTAACTTTTCAAGAATTTACCTTCTTTTGAGATGTTATTGAGCTCCTGCAATTGTACAAGCATCTCGACTATTTTTAAAGAAATGATAATGGTCTGATTTTTTTTGGCATGATTAGTTATGTGTTCTATTGATGATTGCAAAGAGTTCCTAGGTCATGTGTGGATCTATGTATGAATGGCAATCTTTAAAAGGATGTTTCTTGAGATCTACGGTTTATATAACATAATTCAAGAATTTATGTAGTGATGAATGTAAGAATGATGTCTTTGTTTCTGTTTGGAAAAAAAACAAAAAAAAAAAATTTTATAATGTAGCTAATATCTTGTCTGTTTGAAAAGACATTGGGTAGTAGGAACATTGCATTCTATCAGACTACTATCATCTAATATGTTTTTAAATCCTTATACAAGTTCTACGTTATTTTTGTTGCTTGATTTCAGCTGTCACTTGCGGGCTTTAGCATCTGTTGCCTTCATACTTTTTTTGAAATGGGTCATTCTAGCAACATTGGTGGTGCGCGTCCATATCTGGCTTATTGGATGTGGATATAAGAGATACATTGAGATTACTACCAAGAAGAAGATGAAATGGATATGAATGAAGAAAGAATGGGTGAAAAGTCAACGGGTCAACGAAAATGGGTCAAAAAATAGGTCAAACGGGTTAAACTTGCCACGATGCATAAGTAAAAAAATTAATGACATGGAATTGACGTGATGTTCCCCGGTTTCGTGGTTAATAATGATATTTATTTTAGTACATATTTTATAATGAGATATGGGAAAAAGTAAGTTTTTCATAAATGGTGTTTACCCACAAAAAGGAATTTCATATCTTTCCATTTAAAATTTCATATATACTCAAACATGCATTAAAAACATTGTACATTATGCATTCAATACTTATACTTTAGATATATATGAAATTAATCATGAAAATAAGGTGATATATGAAATTAATCTGATGAGGTGTCATTTTATACACGATTTCGGAGTCATTTAACCCCCTAAATCATGCAAATATGCCCAGATTATGTGCTTAATCGTTTGTTTTAGGTTTGTAGCACTTGGGAGGGGACATTTGGATGTAATACACGTGACTTAGGCTCATTTGGGAGAAGAAACGGGAAAGACTACGGACTTTACACACATTTATCTTGGAAGAACACGCATACAGAGATGGAGGAAGACGTCGAAAGTATAAAACGACGGCGTCGCTGATTTCTAGAGTGACGGCAGGTCGAGGATTTGTGACGACGTCAAAAAACGTTGACGCCTTAAAGAGGATCTAGATTCATCGACGTGGCGACGGCGTCCTGGCTTCAAAGCGACGTCGTGCGTCGCTTTTCTTATTAATTTCCAAAACAATCTTTGGGTTCTTAAGTGTGTAAATCTTGTATAAACTTGTTGGGAGACGAACCCTAGTCATTCTAGCAGCTTTTAGGCGTTCTTAGGGCCTTCAAAAACCTATTCGTAACTGTCCTTAAATCCATGTTTTAACTCAAGTAAAGACTTGTTTTATCTTTAATCATTCAATATGTCTATGTGTTGTTTGATTGATTTTTGTTCTTGCTTCCTTTATAACATGCTAGGATAAACCCTCATTTGTATTTACTTATGATTGTATAAAACTTAGATTGTAGATCCTTTTAATGTTGCTTCTTGTGATGGATGTGCGCATTAGGCTTTAGAAAACTAGCCATAAGATATTAAATTGGCATAGACGTCTTGGGAAACGCGAGTGTGTAGAAAGGATACCATCCGGTAATAGTCTTTATACTATCTTACCCCCAATATCGTTGATCCCTCTTAAGATATTTCAATTGCATTTAATATACTCTTAGGGGCCTTGTAATAGTCTTCATACTACATTACTTGTGTGTTGCCTTAACGGAATATTAAATAGACGACGGGTTCGTGTAATTCGTTCATGACTTAGGAAATACTTACACAAATCATCACGAATGTGACAAAGCAACAGGATTAGGAGAAGCAATCTAAGGAGTAGTACATGATTAGGTAAATACATCTTTTTATCATAAAGTTATCACCAGTAGATTACATTATAATTAGTTTAATTAGCCAAACAAACCAACCTCTCAAACTAATGATATTTACTTGCTTTCATAAAAATATAAAAATACAAAAAGAATATTCTTTCAACCCCGTAGACCTCTGTTAGATCATGATCAAGCCTTCCCAACCTATCCCCTAGAGAACGATAACAACCCCCGAGTCTTGCCTATATTACACTGCAACGATTAGGTACACTGTCTATGGAGTTGTAAAACTTCTTGTTGAAGTCTTTACAAGACCCGCACATCAAGTTTTTTGCGCCTCTACCGGGGAATAGTTAGGTTTCGACCATTGTTTAACTTACTTTGACATTTTTGGACTTTGGCCTTGATTTTGCACAGTCTTTTCCATTCCATGCTCAGTTTTGTCATTTTGGCTTGGTTTTCTGTCTTTTTGATGATATCCACTTCCTGCACAATACAAATGCAAAACAAACATATATTTGGCATTTTTTGTCTGTTTTTGGTCATTTAAGCTCGTTTTTAATGGAAAAAGGTATGTGTACTTAAGCACATACCAAGTAGATCAGAATATCATCAATAAAGACAATGACAAATTTATCCAGATATGACGTGCACACCCGATTTTTAGTTTACGCAATTTAACTCTAAGATTAACGTTGAATGTTGATTTTTAATTTACGCGATTTAACTTAAAGATGAAAATTAAAAGTAAAAAAGCCTAAAAATAAATAATGAAAAGTATTGAGTCGAAAAATGACCTGAAATAACGGATTGTTACAACATGAGAGGATCTTACTACTCGTTTCCTTGGTCAATTCTTTCCAACAGGAAGGACTGCAAAACTCCATAACGACATCCTTATGCTCCAACAACATCAAGGAGAGTCTCTTTCTGAAGCATGGACTCGTTTCAAAGACTTACTCCTAATGTCCCTCATCATGGCATCGATCTTTGGCTCCAAGTCCAAATCTTTTATGACCATGTCAATCCCGCTACAAGATGAACCATTGACCAATCGACCAGTGGCAATCTTCGTAACAGAAACGCCAAAGAAAACTGGGCACTATTAGAGGATATCGCCTTCTATGATAACGAAAGTTGGAACGGCCCAAGAGACTTCGCTAAGCCGATCAAGGCAATCTCTTTGCCTCAAGATGTCCCGAGTACATCCGACCGTCGTCTCGAAAATCAAGTCCAACGCTTGATGGAAGCTCACCTTGCTCCTAAGCAACCTATTCAATTAAACAAAATCACTTCTTCATGTGATATCTGCAGTGGTCCCCACGACACTCAATACTGCATGGAAAATCCCGAGCAAGCTTTTGTTAATTATGCATCCTCGCGTACTGACAAAGCGGGAGGCAAGTGGTACACTTTCAAGCCCGAGCAAAAAAATCTTGGTGACACCTACAATCCGTCATGGAAAAGTTACCCAAACCTTAGGTGAAGACAACCTCAAAATTCTCAAAATAATTTTTCAAACCCATCTAATCGGTTCCAGTCAAACGGTTCTTTCCCGAACCGCTCCTTCAACAACAATCCTTAAAGTTTTAACAATCAATCAAATCTCGATGCTTCTTTTAATAAACGACACCATAGCCAGAGCTCATGCCCACAATCATCATACTTGCTGCTTCACTTCTTTTTCATCGCAACATTATCAAGATCATATTATACAAAGAATTTGCATGATCAAACTCATATCAAACATCATCAGAACCTGCTGCTATCATTCAATACCAAATAATCTTCGAACAAACCAGTCATCAAACATAAATATCAATGATCATTTAAACCAACAGATAAACCCTACAACTTAGGGTTTTTATAACCTTTCACAATCTGCAGTTTACTTGACACCCACCTATTATACCTGGTATGTTCTCAAAACCTGTCCACCTTCTCGTCAATCAGCAACAGTTACACAATCTATACAAACCCTCAACCAAGATCCGTATAGAGTGTTGTTATTTTGAAACCCTAGAAAATTAGGGTAAGTGATACACAAATGTGTAAAGTGTGTAGAAAATAGATGGCACAATCCACACTGAATTTACTCAAACTCACTGATATATGTAAAAGTGAAAGTGATATATTACAGAAGGAGAGTACAACTTTATTATTGTTACATGAGGCCTATATATAGCCTTTACAAGAAACAAACGTGGGTACTATGATCCTAAATAACCGGACAGATGACCTACTCCTAGTACAATACCATAATACTCGGTCAAACTATAATACCAGTTCAACCTAATAAACTATTCATTAAAACATACTAACATTTATAATCAAAATACTTATAACCGATTAAACCCAACAATCACCCCCTTAATCGTTTATTTACCAGTCCATTCACAGTAGTCTTCATCACCTTCTTATCGAACCAACCCGATTATCGACCTTTCTCGGACACCCGACCTCCACCTTGGTCACATCCAAAGTCACTATATCAACCGTTCACAACACTTGTAACATGTAAAATGGCATCCCTTGGGAGACGTTCATTACCATCCCAACTTCTCCCTGACTCATGACCTCCTCCCCCGCCACATCCAAAGCCACCCGATTTGAACTTCCACTGCTATGATGTTCACACCGTGTTGCTTATCCATTATCTTCTTGACTTGACAACCACACCTTTGCCGATCAATTCTATTCCGTGAGATTCTTCCATCGATCAAGAAAACAAGGTAACCACCACCTTTTTCGTCTTCTAATACCCGCAACACGAACCCGAACTCAAAGCCACCTACTTTGATTTCCTCACTACTATAAAAAAATGCCATAGAAACTGGTCAAAATAGCCCATAAAGAGTAGTTTTGGAACCACTCTTCGAGGGGGGGGGGTATCTCCATGATCGAAACATATGAAAACCGGTTATGCAACCAGTCCCTATAAGAAGAATCGAGACCGGTTCTCTCCTTAAGAAATGGTCTCCTTAACAATTGGTCTCCATACTGTTTCTCCTGAAACATGTCTTTATAACAACATCCAACCAGTCTTTATATAGATTAAAAAGATATGTTTTTATCTCAAAACCTGTCTTTTTTAATCATTTAAAAAAATGGAATTCTTTAATAAATTCCAAAATTTACAAATTTAACCCACCAAAATAAAGAAATATAAATACAAAAAATATATATAAACTGAGTTAGATGGACCAAAAATGTCAAAATCAACAAATTAAAGTAAATAAAGACAACTTTCATTTCAGCTTAACATAAAGCAAATACAAAATTCAGATCAAATTAAATCACTAGAATTCAACAAATAACTATAAAGAAAAACACTAGAATTCAACTTAATTATCTAGGTCTAATCTCGCCACAATGTAAACCATGCGCCAATAATCGCGTTCAACTCTTTGTTCTCCAACGGACGCTCATTACTCCACGGTACCTACAAGTAATTTAATAAAATGAAAACATCAGTAATGTATATGCAGTTTTATCGTTGTTGACATTGGGTTAGCACTATTTGCTATTATAAAGCTTACAGAACAACCTAGAACAACCTCATAATGCATACTAAAGCGAATTCTGGAAGAATTGGATTCCGCTGCAATAGTTTCCTTAGGCAGCTTCTACACATATTTGTGTTCTGATGTAGGGACTAAGTATATTAAGTAATCTGATATTTCTACTAATGCTTCTAAGTATATTCCTATTCTTATCGATGGATTAAGTATCATCTAGAAACATTCTTAAACAAAGACTGAACTGGCTAGGTAAACCAAGCTCATTTTTTGGGCTTATTAAGCTATTTAACTGGTCAAACATTCACTATACTAGTAATCTAATATGTAGGATTTGCAAGGTATTTAACTGGTCAACTCCTCCAGCAAAGCCCATTATATACAAGATAACCAACCTATATAGCAAATGGTACTTAGCTACTTAGGAAAGCTGTTAAAAGGTTCAGGATTTGCAGTTATAGAAACATACAAGATTAACAAGAACTTACTACGTTAGGGAAGTTTTCGTTTTGATATTTCAGGACGAAGTCATGCATCCATTTCATGACATAATATCCACACTCCCAGTCCTCCGGCTGGCGATTCACAAGAGGGAATTCCCACTTAAGACTACCAACGACCCTAAAAAGAAAATAATATTGTGGGAGTTAAAATTTATAGAAACAAATGTGAAATCTTAAATATTTAAGATAATACTTACGACTCCACAAGTCCAGCGAGCCTATAAGATTGCTCATTCGTGTTTAAACCCTTAGAAGAATTCAAAATAAATCCCATTCCATGTTTGGGGCATATTATGAAGAGTACATAATGACGGCTGCATTTTTATGTACACGTTTTAGGGAACAAAACAATAACCAAATGAAAAATATTTTAATGATAATTAAGATGGTAAGATATGGTACCCTTGTAGATACGGTGCAAGATAAAACTCGTAACCCGTCAATGACTTAGTTAAGTAATCTATGGTTGCCCACTTTTCATAAAAGCATGAATCTGCTGTAATCATTCCAGGGTTCAAGAAACCAACCTTGTTGTGTGAGGAGTGTCACTTAAGATGATATAGTGACCTAATTTAAACATAGAAGATATACCAACATAAATTTATGTGAAAAAAATGCATTTAGCTACATATAAAAAAACATATATGTACTTACATCTCAAAATGGGTCACGATGCCACACTTCAGTTCTTGATATGTCAAAAGTTCAATTATGTCTGTTGCATTGATTGCAAAGTAGGACTCATTAGATTGGTGAAATACCTTCTTATTAACACTAATAGCATACGGATCAGCATAATCTCCATGGCTTATCCATTTATTATATCCATCTATCACACTCTGGGGTCTATTCAATAGTACTTCATCCTCTAGAGCTTGCAAAGACTTTCTGTTGGCAGCTTTATCTTTTTCAACCTGCACATATAATGGTATTCATATGATAACGAACACGACTTAAATGTGTAAAACTGAATTGTTGACAGAAATAAATGTTAACCAGCTTGAGGGCAATTAAACTGAGTTCTGAATATGATGATCTATATTACGCTAGTTATCTGAAAAAGTTTGTTTTGTAATCTAAACTACCCAATCCTAATAAGCTTCAGTCTCGATAACCCACTTTTGACCCGTTAACCCACTAGACAAACCTGATAAGAAGAATCTTTTATGCACCCAACTGATCTGGTTATTACAACTTTAAACAACAGGGGACACAAACATATATAGTTTCAGAAGCAATTCCACACACCTCCTAATAAAATATGATATCGTTCTGTTG